>VDFB02119376.1:0-23055 GCA_007258455.2 Sequoia sempervirens | reverse complement strand
GGGTCTCAATTAAGTGTTGTTTTGGTCCCCTTTCATACCTATCCACTATGGGAATGTTTAGGTGCTGACCTAATTTGAATTTGTAAATATAACGGATTGATTGCCGACCTTGGAGAAGGTGTTTAAGGTTGAGGTTGATATAAATAAGAGTGGAGTTGTTGTGATCTGTAAGAAAGAAAGAATCAAGAGAAACAAGGTAGATGCGAGATTGATGCAAGTGATGTGTGTGATGCGAAGTTGGGTAGAGCAGTGCGAACTTCAAAGTGTTGGATTCTTGAGAGTAGTGAGTTGAAGGTGTTTGAAAGACTACGAAAGTGTTGGAGCATTTGTGGTGGATTCCTTGTTGCATTGAGAAAGTGTTCTTTGTGTAACATTTCTCTTCCATCTTCTTGTATTTCTTTTTGTGGTAGTGAGCCTTGGCTATGAGCCTTTTTGGACAGAGTGTCCTATTCTGGCAGTGAGCCTTTTTGTACCGGTTTTGCAGTTACTTATATTGTGAGCTAATCCTCACCATGGTTTTTTCCTCTTTGGGTTTTCCACGTAAATCTGGTGTTCTCTTGTGTATGATGTTATTTCAGTTTCTGTTATCTACATTTCATGTTTAATCATTATAACAGAATAAGGGTTTAATGAATGCATGTGGATTTGATTACTGTTGAGGTTTTGAAGGTTTAATTTGATACAACTGATTCAGCCCGCTCCCTCACCCTCTCCCCCCCTCTCAATTGTCTTGTACATTCAACAGTTTTTTGGGTCACATGAGCAAGATTCTAGAACTAGACTGCATTTTTATTGCAACAAATGCTTCATCAATAATTATATCAGTCTGCAGGCACTTTGGACTGAAATGGTGCACCCCTCAAGTATGACTCAGACATTAACTATACACTCTTTGGCTGTCTTTGCTAGAACTAGAAACCTTTCTTGACATGTCAGTGAACCACTATATGAGATGTGAATTGGCTTACCTTTTGTTGTGTGAGTGATCCTTGTTTCTTTTAGTATCACATAAATAATTACTTGTTATATTGTTACCTGCAGGTTCAAGTATTTGGATGGTAAGGGCTTGGCCTATTCATAGCGTGATGACAACATTCTTTTCAAAATTCATCTGGAATATGTTGATAAAATCAATGATCCTTTACATCCATGGGATGGCCCCTATGAAATCTTGTATATGCTTTAAGAGCTCCTTATGAAACACCAATTCCAATCATCCTTTGAGAAATAAATATATTCTTCTTCAAAAGAGCAACCCTTTCATAATCAAAATATCAAATGTAAATGAGTTACTTGGCCAGTGAACCCTCCTATGATGTTTCTCTCACATAGTTCTTCATTTTTTTTTGCAAGTGTCATGAAATGCAGAGATTTGGTAACTCTCTATTTCCAACATCTGAATAACTGTATATTCAATTCTCTACTTTACTTACATTGTCTCCATACTTCAATAATATACTTCACTTCTACTCTTTGTGTCTCTTTTAAAACCTCAAATTGAGTGCTCCATTCTTTCAGACTTCTGTATTATTCTACAAGGTCAGCAACACCAAATGTGTGAATGTTATTAATATTATTATTGAAATCCTTCATGGATAAAATTTGTTTCTGTTTGAAAAAGTTCCTTTACTCTGCAAATAATGATTCCTGTAGGAGAATTGAAAAATCTGCTTGAGCTGTAATCATTTGGTTTCATGGCTATCCCCAAGATAGCTCTGATAATTTTGTTTTAAATCAACAATCCCATACAAGTTGCCACTGATTGCAGATAACCTTTTAATAATCCATCTTCATCCCAATGTGACATTCAAGCTCTTAGTTCAAAGAGTCAAAACATCTTAGCTGTGAGGGTCATTGTTACCAAATTGTTTGAGTTATATACTTAATATTTGAGTTAAAAAGGAGGTCCTTGTGGTGGATTTATTTCACATGAATTGAGAAAATGCAGGTATATTTTAATCTAATTATGTAACTAATTTTTTTTTTATGTTTTCTGACAGATGCATCAAGTGATTCTTCCTTTTTTTGTTGGTCTAATTGTAACTCCTCCTACACACAGCTTGGAAGGAAGCCTGCTGGTATATCTTGTTTTCCTTTCTCATACAGAATGCTAACAGCTCAACCATACAGGAGAAGTAAATGCAGGGAGTTTTAATATATCATTCAATTGTTGTATACAGTTTATACCTGACAATTATCACCCTATCATTGTGCTTATCCTTAGTTTAATTCATGTTTCCTTTTCAAAGAAGATGCATAGGTTTGCATGTGGAATTTGATTTTATTGCTGATCTTCAATTATTGCTGTATTCAATCAACTTTGCATGATCTTTATGTTTATCATTCTTCTTGTTATTGTGAATGAAGAAACCTGATAATTAGTAAGTGTCATCCTGAATACTTAGATTTAGTAAAATTACACCATTCAACTAAAGGAATACCACGTTATTCTAAATTTTAACTCATTAAAACTTCATTACTTAGTCTTGATAGCAAACTAATAGGTTAATTCAATGAAAGCAAGAAAGCTACGCATAAATAGTACTTGCACAACTAGGCTCAGCGACTTACTCACTAGAAACTAGCTGGCAAGCAGAAAATTTTATATGGATTTGAACTATTTTCCAACAATTTTCCTATCTATGCATTCTCTAATTTCAATTCTTATGTTTTTTACTAGTAATTTGCATGTTATTTAAATTTATTTTATGAATTTATATGTATTTTTAATTTAGAAGTTTTGCCAAGTCCTGAGTCTAAAAATTTTGGGCTGCTGATTTTTACTGAGTGTGAGTTTTAAAGATATGATCATTTTTATTCTGGGTCAAGAAAATTGATAAGCAACAAGTAAAATCTAAATATTTAGTTTGAGAAAAATTAAATAAATATATCAATGAGCCAAAGAAATCCCACTTCATTTCCATTTCAGAACTTACAAAACTTTAAGTTGCATAGCACTATTGCAGTTAGCCTTGGTAGCAAACTGGCTAGAGCAATGAAGATGAGAAAGCTATGCATACTTCTTTAGCAATCTGATTAGTATCCAGTTCCACTCTCAAGGTTAGGCATAAAAAATAAATGAAATTACTGGAATCTCTTTCATTTGTCCAAATATACCCCTGGTAGCTAAGCAACAGGTAAGAGGTATATAGATTGAAGCTGTGCACATGCCTGCAGCAATCTGATTGGTATCCAGTTTCACACACCTGCAGGTTAGACATAAAAAAATGAAGAAATCCTGGAAGCCTTTCCATTTGTTCAAGTGTGCTTCCAGAATGATTTTTGAACCAAGTGTGCTCTCTTCCCCCATTAGAAAGTATTTTCTTCTTTCCTGCTTCCAAATGTATATTTCTTTCATTTTTGGTTCATGCAAGCACAATTTTAAGAAGAAAAACGTAACTTTCCAAAGATTCCTTACTTGTATGGACACTGATAGATATAACTCTTCAAAATTTACCATGATTTTCTGCAATTTTACTTTTATTGCAGATAACTTGTCAACTTGTCATCATAAACTCACTTTTAATTCTGCTATATGATGAATCATGTTAGCAGTATTTTATTTTCATATTTGATAGCAGTTGATATATTTTTTCTTCATACAGGCTGGAAGGGATCTTAAATTTCTCAGCTTTGCCATGAGCTGCAACTTCTGTGTTTGTAGCCTTATGTTACTGGTATGAAATTGTTTTTCAATACTGCTTCCTTTGATTTTAGTTTTGCTTCCTATTTTTTTTCTGATAAGTTCTAACTAAACTTGATGGTTGCAATCAGATAATATAGTAACTATGTTCCAAGGAAATTTAATAAACAATGGAACCAGAATCTGAATTGAAGAATGAGTTAGGCACATGCGAAAACAATGTCTTAACGTTTTTAATAAATGAGGCCTGTTTTTTATTTCCTTTACATAATAATGTATAGTCAGGACCTAATTGATTTTGTTGATTGGCATCATGTTTATAGAAGTATTTTTAGTGTAGTTGCTATTCATTTTTTCAGCTTAATTATTGCAGAAACATCGTTTGTTAGTAAAAGTAAATAGAATTCAAAAGGTAAAAGTTTCTCTTATTATTGAGGTGGTTGTTCTAAGCTATTGCACACTGTGTGATAATTTTCCTCACCAATCAGTGCTGCCTAAACTTGCATTTAAAAAAGAAAAAAATTACTTTTCTCTGTCCACAAAATCCTACTAACATGTTTTGCATGCCATTCAAATTTCCTTATAATTTTCTGTTTGAACAAGTTAGAAATGGCTTGGGTGGTATCTTTTGAGCTGTCACCTGCCTTGTACAGATGTTTCCTACGAGTCTATGACATCTCCTGCATGTCTACCTGTCTCAAAGATGTGTACCTGTCTCCAAAATGTGTTCTGCATTCCATAGTAGGCATCTTTGGGTTTCAATGCTGAAAATTAAATACATTTTAATATATTAATATTCAACACATGGTATGATGCCTAGTGATACCTGTCTTTAGCATCTCCTGAACCATCTTCTCAATCTCACTTTTTTGTATATATGGGTACTTATAAGGTTGAATGTTGGGTGGTTAGCTTCTTGGTACTAGTCGAATGGCATGTTCCTGATCCCTTTTAGGAGGCAATCTTTTAGGCATATCTCCAAAAAACATTGAGTGATGATCCATAATTCCTTGCAAATGTTGTTGGCCAGGATCATTTGATTGGTAGTTTGTTAATGAAAACAACTGGTCCACAAATCCATTAGCCCCTTTGTTAAGAATCTTTTTCATTTGATGAAAGCTTACTATTTGTGGGGACTTTGCATGCAACTCTCTTAGTTCAACCATCCTACCTTTTGAGTCAAATCTCATGAATAGTTGTTGGAAGTTCATCTCAATTGTTCCTAATGTAATGAGTCACTCTACTCCCAACACTATATCTACTGCACCCATGGGAATAACAAACATTGGGCAATCAAGTTGATACTCTTCCATAGTCAATTTAATGCAATGACATTTCTTGAATAACTAGCAGTACCCCATTTGCAATTTAGATTTGAAATTTTGGAGTAGGATATATAAAACAATTTAGAGAAGTAGCGAACTTCATTTTAATGAAGTCGTGAGTGCTTCCCGAATTTATCAATACTGTTACTCTCGTTAAGGAATCCCACCAACTTGAGAGTTTGTGGGGTACTAACTCTAGTAAGTGCATGACAAGAAATGGTTGGTTGGATATCTTCTAACTCATGTAACTCATTCTCACCCTCCAATATTGGTTCCTCCTCTTCTACCTCATTCGGCCCTTCAATCTAGAACAATTTTTTTTCAGTACATTTATGTCCTCGACTGCATTTGCTATCATAGTTAAAAACATTATCCTTTTGCTCTCTTCTCTTCAATTTATTGTGGAGTCAGCCTAGTAGGCTAAGGAAGTGATTGTGTAGGAGAGCTTTTGTCTCTTATGTTTACCCAACCTTGCCTTATATTGGGCACAAACTTTTCTTCTACTTGCCTTGCAATAATCAATGCTTGTGATGTAGCATATGGATGGGACATGTGTACCTCATATTTGATTTGGTCCTTTAAACCCCCTAGGAATAATTCCTTCAAATTTTACTCTACATCATTCTCCACTCTTAAAGATAGTTTGGAGTTGATGAATATAATCCATGACTTAGTTTGGAGTTGATGAATATAATCCATGACCATATCTTTTTCTAAACTTGGTAAGTTGGCTGAAGTAGCTATCCATAATGTAAGTACCTCCTAGAAAATAGACCATGTAACAATGCATCTCTCTTTTCCTCTTCACATAGCCAATGATACCAAATGAATTGTGTGATGAGCCTAGCCCAATCTGACTCAAAAACTCTTCACTTGCTGCCTTGGAATTTTGTCAAACAGTTTGCAAACAATGTTTGAACTTGCTGATATGAATTTATGTTTGTCTTGCTATAAGTTTGTATACTGCAATTGATGTTTTTGAATGTTTCTAAAGATGCAAGATTGATTAACAATGTCATAGAAATGATATGCTAACTGTTTCTGACTTTTTCATACATATAATGGATTGAAAATGTGCATCTACAGCAGCTAGGAATTTTGACAAACATTTAGCATGCAACATCCATAGAAATGATCATCTACAGCAGTAAGACATTTCTACAACACTTTGCCTACAAGCTCAGGACTGAGACAATGCATTTACAACAAAGGCATTACATCAAACATATGGCATTCAAACTTAGTTTCAATCTTCTTATTCAAACTGAAATACTGATATGTAATGGACTGATTACAAATGATCATTTCTTGGTAAGAGTACCTCTATAATGCTTAATATTGATTTTAGCATACCCGGAAATGAGAACCCTTTATTCAAACTGAAATACTGATATGTAATGGACTGATTACAAATGATCTTTTCTTGGTAAGAGTACCTCTATAATGCTTAATATTGATTTTAGCATACCCGGAAATGAGAACCCTTTATTTATAAGGAATTCTGGAAAAGTTGCAGCAATAAATAATGCTGGTAAAGTGCTGTGACAGCTTCAAACTAATTGTCTCCACCATAATAATGGCTGCAACCCACCAAGGAACCTTGAACCCCAAGAATGGAAGTGATTAAAGCCTTATAACTTACCCATTTGTCTCCTTACTCCCACGTCCTGCTGCTGATAGCAATACAGCCAACAAAGAATGAAGTTATGGCTACCCTAAACCCCATGTGCTGAGAGAAGATATCACCAGCACCAAATAAATGGACTCAAATACTCGATTTCCCAATGGATGGGTGATTGCTCTTCAAACCCTTGTGTTTTCCTGTAGATTCTCACTAATGATATGCACTAGTACTGTAGCGAACACTGTTCACGTGTTACTGTAGCAGCTATTAAATGGTTGAAATCTGTTGTAGAATGGCTGCCAAGAATGAATCTCCAGGTCTGCAACCAATTATTTTTCAATAATCTTCGAAACCTAGATGGAATTCCTTCTCTTTTGAGCACAATTAGAACTTCTAGATGAAGCTCTCATAGGCAACAATTCGGCTGATCTCTCACAACCTCAAAATTGCATAAGCATTGAAGAGTTTTTGTTCTTCAATGGCTGTATTGAAGCCAAACTGCTGAAACCCTAGGTTTCTCACAGTAAAAGCCAAAATCTTCAAAACAAATTCAAGTACTCACAATACAATGAGGTTGATTTACTTTTTACACCCTCCTTGAGAAATTCAATTTCTTTTTGTGAGCTTTTAATTCATTAATAATATTTAACCCACTTTTAATTGGCTTATGTTATCACCTTGGTTTATGTGCTCCAAATATTTTAATACTTTTAAGTAGCACTTAATTCAAGGGTCATGGCCTCATGGGCCCCGTTATAACTTAAAGTGACTTTATAACATATAATTATTAATAAAGCACCTTTATTAATGATATAATAATAATATAATCAAATGAAGCCCATACACCTATCCAATTGAAAACCAAGGTGTCCACTGTAAATCCCATATGACCGGTGCCCTACTAAAAATAGTAACTCCTGAATGCAGACTTATTATAAATAGTAAGTACGTGCAAATGAGTCTTGAAACATTTGCAAAGGCTTGATCAAAGGTCAACACTGTATCTCGCCTGTCCAAGTGCCCCCGCCATAAATAGTAACTCTGAAGAGTCACTATAAATAGTAAGTGTGTCAATAAAGTCTGACGAAGGTCACCCTGAACTCATACTGATCTCCGGAGGTAAAACCATGCTGAATACTGCCAACTGTGTCTCCCTAACCATCTATGCTTGCTTACGAGGGTCAGGAATAGGCTAAGCAATCTGTCAACATGTCTGAGCTAGAAAAGGGACATTACAAATTGGTTAGGATCCAAGTATAAGAATTTCATTGCAACCTTTTGTTGACAAGAACATGATGAAGATCAAAGAAATGCTCAACTTGGAAAAGTCAATTTGTTGGTTTTTTGCCATCAAAATTACGCATATCCATCTTTGGTGTGAAGTGCCTAGCTGTAGAGTTATTTAAGTGATATCCATCTTGAATTCTAAATCAAATCCACAAACATTATGACCCTAGAAACATCATCTTCCTCCCAATTCTCATTATGTGAATCTACTCCTTTAGAGTTCATACCACTCACAAGGGAATCCATTTTCCTCGATAATGCATTGATACTTGCCTTCACTAATGAAATATCTGCCTTAAACTTGGTGATTTCATCCTTCATATAATTGGGAGAAATATTCTCAATTTCTATATCATCTTTGTTTGAAGATTTTTCAGTTAGTGTGAACATGGTATACTACCTAACTAGTTTGATATTAGGTCCTATTCTCACTTGCATACTTAAGCTTACTAAGGTCATTTACCTTTTGTGTCTCATATCATAAGATTAAGACACTTGTCATGATCGGAGTATGCCCTAGGATTTCATACTTGTCTTTATAACAAGAGTTTCCTCATTGTATATTGTACTAATTTCATTTTTACATCTAATGAATTCTTTGACTTCATAGCATTTCTATTGCTTCTCTCTTGTGTGGAAGGTTGTTTTGGTTGTAGGTAATCCTTGGCTCATGTGGGGTTCATCAACAACTCTTACATGCTATTAGAGCTCTAGATCTGCAATTCTCTTTCTTCTTTTTGGAGAGTTTCAAACAAGAGCTTTCAAATGGTGTATTTTGGTGCAAAATAGCCTTCACACTTGAGCTCATAATGCCTAAAAACTTATAAATTGATAAAAAACTAGATCAAATTTGGCGTTGAAAAATTTTGAGCTTTTTTTTGGGGGTTTGCAAAAATTGTTGTAAAAATTTCGTATGGTTGTATAGTTTCCATACTTCATTGTATAGTTTCAATCGCCATTGCTATGTAGAAAATTGGAATCCATGAGAATAGTCACCCTTTAACCTTGTAATGTCCCCTTCTCATCAGTGATTTGTTCTGACACTCATCAGCCTATTCCAGAAGCCTATAGGCTCGTTTGAGGTAAAATTAGGGTTTCCATGTTCGGAGGTTCTATGGCATTTCTAGGAATTTACTATTTATAGTAAATTCTAATTTTGGCAGTATGAAGATTGTCAACTTTCGGGACTTCATTTCCAGTTGGAGCAATTATTTGAATTCAAGTTTTGGCTTCTAAAAGTTTTATTTGGTGAATTTCATAAATAAAGGCATTAATGTTTTAAATTGCAGTTGACCCCTTGGCCTAGGAGAATAACTTCAAAGTTGTGTTAAAAAGTGGTCATGAAGGGGGATGCCTTCATTTGGTTTAAATATTTTTCAAAGTTTAAATGCCTTGGAAAAAGGGACGCCACACCTTGAGGAGTTATGTTTTAAATAAAGTGAAATTATATTCTTCAAAAGGGACACCACTTGAAGGATTTTTGAATTTTGGAAATTTGAAGAGTCTCATGTGACTCTTGGTGTACTTTCTTGAGGAATTGAAGAGTCTTCTACTCTTCTATAAAATGAATGCTTGCTCTAGCCTTAGTATCTATGAAAATTATGCTAAAGTTATGCTGTCGGAGTGACAATTGATATTTTGCTTCAAGGATGTCTACCTCCTAGCCTTTCGTCCAATTTCGTGTTTGAAAGATAACACCTAGTTGGCTACATTGCTGCTTTTCAATATCGGACTAGCAGATTGAGCTTATTTGTTGAAGAATTTTGGAGTTTTTTGTCAATTTTGGTTTTGCTGGTTCATCTACAGCTGAAGGTGATTTTGATTCATAGCTTTAAATTCATATTGAATTTGATTCTGGGTATTTAACCAATGTAATTGCTGACTTTGGGCGACCTTTCATGCTCATTTTGAGATTTTAATTTGGAGAACCTGATTTTTAAAAGAAAATCGCCCCTTCAAGGAGGGCTGTACTTTTCTAAAGTGCATTGGAATTTGTGCAAGAGTTATATGCTGAGTTTTCTGCTATTTGGTGTTATGATTTTGGGCACCTACCTCCTAGAAGATTTCTGCAAAAGACATCATTCGATTTGGAGGTAAATTGAGTGAGTTATGAATACTTTATTGGTTTTCACAGTTGCTGGTTGACATTTTCAGTTTGCTGATTTTTGTTATCAGACTTTAGAAGTTCAGATTTTTGATTCATTATCAGCAGTTAGAGAGATAATTACTTGTATGGGATCATCTATTCTCATGTGCTTTGAAGTTATTGTAATTCATATGTAATTTGCAGCTCTCTTTCTTATTTGTAAGATTGTTAACAGTAGTACTGTTTCAGTCCTTAATTGCTGCAATTAATTCTTCTTTCTTCTCACATTAAGTACCTCTGGATGGTCTACTGCCAGTGTGGATAATTGAGTTTGTATCTCTCTTTGTACCCACTCTCAAAGTGGTGAATCCCCACTCTCAAGTGGATGCCCGTCGTAGCGGATGAATTAGATAGATGTATCTTCATGGCTGGTTATCCGCCTATTGTTTCAGTTTTTAATTAATAACTCCGTCATATGTTAGCACCTCGCCCTCAGTGGGATCTTGAGTGCACATTCTTGATGTTGATTTTGTTCCATTTCAAGTACTGTTCTTTAGTTTTCTCCGCCATATAACAACACCTATCCTTCCTTGGGATTGAGTGTGCATTCTTGGTGTTGAGTTCTTTCAAGCTTGGATTTCAGTTTTTGATGCTAACGCTAATTCAGTTGGCGAAGTGTTGATTGTGTGTGAAAATCTATCAAAAAAATTGGTTAGCATATTTCAAACCTCTAGCATCATCCTTGCATAGTCAATACAATGACATAATAAACTAGTTAATTGGGTGAAGGGTATATGCAGTGATGTTAGCAACATAGTTTAAAAAAATGATTTTGTTGTCCCTCAATCATATTAGAGATTGGGAGCTAAACTCTTCTATACTAAAGAGGCCAAAAATTCTAGTTGTCTGGTGAGGGGAGCCATTGGTCACCCCTAGGCTAGGGGGGTTAGACCTTGTGATTGCGCAACCCCTTGCAACACCACCTCCCCTCAGTCTTTGCCGTTGCTTGGCTTGGCCACTCAATCCAAACTATCACTTGAGCTTGCTACCCAATCTAGCCACTATTGCTTAGCTAGAGGTGGTGTTGTCGCTAGTATTCCACCCCAATAGTGCCAATTGCCTTTTTTAATGCATAAAGGAATTGTTTTTTTTCTTGAAGCATAACTTGGACATATAGTATTGGGTTTTCGCAAACAAATAGGCATGAAAAAACTAGTTCTATGTACTTTGCAGCCATCCATTTGTTTTTTTATTATTCTTCCTTAGGTACATGTTATTTTAGTTTGAAGGCAACCTTTCTATTTTGATTTGTACTTTGGATATTTTGCAAAATATGGGGTCACTTTTTATGTTGTTAGGGCTTTAATTTTTCATCAAACTAGGTGTCAAAAAAAAAAATAGGCGTCAAAAAACTAGTTCTACGTACTTTGCAGCCATCTATTTGTTTTTTTATTATTCTTCCTTAGGTGCATGCTATTTTAGTTTGAAGTCAACCTTTCTATTTTGATTCATACTTTGGATATTTTGCAAAATATGGTGCCACTTTTTATGTTGTAAGGGTTTTAATTTTGCATATTTTGATCTTAATATGTCTATGAGGAGTCTATCATTGTAAAATCATGGTTTTTTCAATTCATCCTTCCATAATTGCTCTAAAAAAAGGGAACTATAAGTCTTGGCAAGACAACATCCTAAAAGATCTCAAGTGGTTTCATCTCTTGCCACATGTCTATGGACTTGTCCTTCAAACAGATACACCTAATCATAAGATATCATGTGGAAAAATAATTGATCATATAGTAGGATTGATTGGTAGTATTGCTGATTTTGACACTATATGTTCCATCTCATATATTGAGTGCCCACCCACTCTTTGGAATAGAATTTGGGAGATCTTTGGTGATCCACATCTCTGTCCATATTTGGATAATCTTGTTATGGACAATCTTGTGCCCCTTGATGATTGTGACAACCTATCATATAATGATTATATAGAAGAGCAACTTGATTATTTGGTAGGTATTGATGATTGTGATGACATTGAGGCTTCTCTTCCTATAGATAGATCCATTAATTCTTTGTCTTCTATGGCTCCTAATCCAAATTCAAAGGCTTCATTTTCTTTATCTTCGAGTCACTATCCCGAGGTTGAAAATTCTTTCTTTCTAGTATTGACAGATTCATCTCTAGGTGTTCATATTCAGACATCCTGAGTGGACACATCATTATCTGGTTGCCAATAAAGTTGGATGACATACATCGAGATCAACTTCGATTGATTCTTTGCAGCAAGTACATTATAGTCCTCCAAATTTGATATATTAGGATGGATACTTGATAGATATGTAACATCCCTTTCTTGCATGTGAACAATTATTTGGCCATTAGTTTATTTTCCAAAGCTTCTCATAAGCTAATTGGCATTGGAAAAAAGAAAATAATTTAAATAATTAAGTTGTCAAAAAGTTACCTTTCTACTTTTTTATTGATAGCTTACATTTAACTATTTAAAAATGTGTTTTAAGTATGCAGATAGAGCGTCGCCATGCTCAAGTTGATGAAAAGTGGTCATAAGGACACTTAATATTATTTTACTATGTTATTGGGTCCTTCATGTTTGAGTAGAGTATGCGTGTGGGTTTGGTATTGGTCTTGGTATAGTGTGGGCTCATCCTTGGGTACGCCCAAGGTACTGCATGGGCAGTACCCTGGGTGTACCCAATAGGAGCCCCATAATCTAAGAAGAGAAAAAAACAACAATTACAAAATTGGTCCATGAAAGGAGTATGGCACCATCAATTACTAAATATGATATTGTTTTCTAATGAATTCTAATATAAAGTTGATATTGTCTTGGTAGATTGGGAATTTATAATTGCTGTTTAAAAAAATTTAGGGCTATTGTTGTCAGTTGAACATGTGTAGATAGCATTAATTGATGCTCATGAATGCATCATTGCATCATTTACTGTCATGTCCCCTTCTCAGTGACATTTCTCGGAGTAGATTGGCTCTATCACAACGACTCCTCAATCGGAGACTGATAGAGGGTCACTTCTGAGTTTGGCTCACCTTCAAGTAGGTGAGTTTGATCGAGGTCTTTCGCTGGCCTCGACAAGACTTTTAATTGCTATTTTTATGCTTCCCCGGCAAAGGTGGGGACCCGCTATTTTGAAGTAAGATGAGATTGCCGTTCAATCACTTCAGGTTCGCCAGCTAGACGGGATGTAATCGGATGAGTAACGAGGAAGATATTAATATTTAATTTTATTGATTAAATATTAATTATTTAATGATTATAATATAAAGTTATAATGTTATATTATAACTTAAGTGATTCTTCTTGGTGGGGTGCGCCATCATCAGAAGGGGCCAAATGGACATTTAAAATTATATTAAAATATTTGGCTGAGACTATTGAAATAATAAAAGAATTAAAAGTCAATATTTTAATAAAACCCTATCTTTAAGGAAATCGCACTTTTCAGCATATTAGAGGATTTGCCTTGGGTTTTGAGCCATTATGAGATTATTGATTTTGAGAAACTGATCAAATTGATCTGAGCAAGAGACTTTAGGGTTTCAAGTTCGAATTCCTTGGGGAACGAGCCATCTCCACTGGAAGCAATTCAGAGAGTGTGAAATAACACTTGATTTATTGCAGCAGAGGTTTCTTCAGGCAGAGGAAATCACAGAGCTTCAGAGATCATTTATTTTTACAGAGCTTCAGCATATCCATTTATTCAGAATACATTCTTTCACATAGGCGCATCATATCATCAGAGATTTGGCATTGAAGACAGAAGGAAGGACTTCTTATTTATTGCTGCTGTTTTAGACAGGCCGTACTGTTGTACTTGGCCGTACTGTTGAAGAGAGCCGTACTTTGTCTCCAGAGGAAAAACGCCTTCAGTTTCCATCTTCCGACTTTACCTTGAGGGGCGCAAATATTCAGAGAACCTTTGTCTGGCGACTGGCAGGGGAGAAAGGGCTTCATCTTTGCAGCCGTACCATTCTCAGCCTTCATTAATTGCAGCTACAGAAAAAATCAGGTTTTTAATAAAATCATTGCCTTTTTATCTTTGCATGTAACTGGGTATTTTTGTAATCATTCTGAAAGAAGTAATAAAGAGCACTGGCATCCATTTCCCATCAATATCAGAGTTATTAAATTTTTATTGAATTTATTTCAATTATTTGCAAAATCGTACCTTTTCATTTATTGCATCAAAAACACAAAAACAAGCAAAAACCCAAAAACCTTCAAAGAGATCAGAAGAAGTCAGATTCGGAGAGGGGGGGAAACTAGGGTTACATTTACTCTCATTCATTTGAGCAGCATTGTAGGAGGGAGAAAAAGACAATGTTTGGGCCAGACTGTAAATTTGACATCATACATGAATCAGCACACCAGATCTTCAACATTGACCCTCTACACTTGCATTGAACCTTGTTTGATTGGCTTTTTTTAAATGTGCTTATCTGATAGTGTTGACCAAAGAGCTCTGCTATATTGACTGTTTTGACCAAAGAGTTCTGCTACATAGACAACATTAACTTCTGTACCACTTACATTGACTATTTTGATTGCTGATTATGATGCATTGAGTGCAATATTCTACTTTTCATTGAGCCATGATCAATATTGACCAGGAAACTAGTGAGGCATGCTGGCTTCTTTGAGTTTTTATTTCTCTATTATACTTTTTAAGGAGTATCTATTACTGTACTTGTGAAGTGATCATGAATTGAACTGTTATAAGTTACTATGTCAAAATTATGTTGTATTCTATTTATTGGCAATTATGAGTATCACTGTTATTATAATTTATAATTGTGAACATATATATATAAATATATTTCGTACCCATACCCAAGGATTTTTTTTTTTTCCTTCTATCGTACCAGGTTCCGATACCCGTACTTGAACCGGTAACTTAGTTATTTTACTAAGGAAAGAGTGTTTTTTCGAAAAAAAAGAAAAAGTAATGAAAAAGTAGAAAAGCACTTTTTCAGAAAAAGTAATGAAAAAAGCAAAGAAATGCATTTTTCAAAAAAGCAGCAAAAAAGCTATAAAAGGAGGTTGGGTCTTGAGAGGAAGGGTTACTATTTATTTCATTTTCTCTTGTGCTTTAAGCAAGAATGATGTTCTTCATATTTCTTGAGGATGAAACCCCTCTTCGAATACCAGCTTCATGGACGAAAACCCTCTTAGTTGGATTTGGTGATTTCATCCTGATTTCACAAATGCGTTGCAAAGTTGAGTTTGATTTCTAGGTATTGTTTCAATGGATATTTTTGATGTGTTTTGACATGTTTTTGGTGGGTTTAATATTAGGTTAACTGCTGTTTGGAGTTTGGTGATTTACATGAGTTTTCTATGAGTTTGTATCTACTATACCTGCTATACCAGCAACCATTATACCTCAGACAAACTTATTATAACTTATTATAAAATAGGTAGACAGAATTAGTTCCAACTCCCACATGAGAAAGAAAAGTAGAATATCTCGAGAAGCAAATAATCCCAATTGGCCACTGTACATTGCCAACATCAAGAAATGCAATAATCGCGGATTTCGAGTAACTGGCCAAGCAGCTAAAGTAGCTAAAGTAGTTACAAATCCCGTTAATAAAATAAGTCCGATGGAAAATCCATCAATTCCCAGTTTCCAATGAAAATGGATAAGATTTATCCAGTTATAATCCTCTTCCAATTGGATTAATGAATTATCAAAATGATAATGATAACGGAATATATAGGTCATTAAAAGTAGATCTAATAAGCAAATACCTAGAGTATACCATCGAATCATTTTATTTCCTTTATGGGGAAATAATGGGATTAATAACCCCGCAGATATGGGCAAAATAACAATTATTGTTAACCAAGGTAAATTACTCATAATGAAGAGAAAAGAGACTTTCGATATCAAAACCCATGCTTTCAATTTTGGATCGAGTATGGGTTTTGATCAGTGAAAGAAGAAAAGGAGAATGAAAAATATGTATGGGATGGATCTAACTATTTTTCTTTTTTTATGGATCAGTAAGCTAGACCCATACTGCGAGTTGTTTCATGCCATAAATAAACACGTACACTTAAGAAATCCGTTGGACAAGCCGATTCACACCTCTTACAACCTACGCAGTCTTCTGTTCTTGGAGCAGAAGCAATTTGCTTAGCTTTACATCCTTCCCAAGGTATCATTTCTAATACATCTGTGGGGCACGCTCGTACACACTGGGTACAACCAATACATGTATCATAAATTTTGACTGAATGTGCCATTGGATCTAAGAACTCCATTAGTTATCATATAAAAAGTTTTGAATTGAATAAGATTTTTTAATATATGGCCAATGATGATATATTATGAATATAAAGCAAATCAATAATTGTATTATCGGTGATATAATGAATAGATTCAGATTCTATCTGTTTGTTTTATAAAAGAGACAGATTTGACCCAATCTGGTCTAATCGTATTAGACAGATCATTTGGATAGTGAGTTAAATATGAATTATGCTCTTGATTGATCGTAATACTTATAATAAATCTCTCTAAAATAAAGAGAAAAGAGAGATCTAGATCTATTTTTAGAGAGACAGGCCTGGTATCTATTTGAATAGGAATAGGTCTACAAATTCTTCATATGGAAGGAGATCTCTATTACCATTTTGACAAATTAAATTGATCGATACGAGTTGATTTTCTGTTACGATATATTGCCAGAACAATAGCTAATCCAATAGCTGCTTCAGCAGCAGCAATAGCTATAACAAAGATCGAGAAGATATCCCCCTTTACTTGCCTACTATCAAAATAATCTGAGAATGTTACTAGGTTTAAATTCACCGCATTGAGTATTAGTTCAAGACACATAAGTGCTTTAACCATGTTTCGACTTGTTACTAGTCCGTAAATACCAATAGAGAATAAATAAGCACCTAAAATAAGTGCATGTTCGAGCATAATAGAGGAACTCCTCATACCTTAACCTCTTCAGATACAAACAAAAGTTATAATAAGTTTCTACTTTTCCATTATCGAAAGAACTTCTATTGATTTGTTTTGAATATGATAAATCAAGGTGAGAAAAGATAATATTTATATAATTGTATTAATCATCCATAAGATGGAGATTCGAATCTTTTATGCACCTAAAAATTCATTTCGACCAATTGAACTTTCTCGAATTGTTTCTTCTTAAGAACCAGAAATATCTGTGCTAAAATGACAGATGCTAAGAATAATAAAAGACCTTGAACACGTAAAGGATCTTGAAGTACTATTTCTGCATTTTCCTGACCAAATCCACCTACATTAGGGTTATTCGTTAACGACTGATCCGCCTTGATGAAACATACAAATAATCCCACGCTTTATTTCCAACTCATATTAACAATTGGTATACTACATGGATAGTAAATGCATGAATATGGTGTACTAAAAAATCAGCAGTTCCTAATGGAATAGGTAACAAAGCTACTTTGGCACCTACTGCTACCAAATCACCACCTCCCCAGGTTAAGCTGGTGCTTGCTGTTGCATCAGGAGCTGTCAAACTGGGTGCTAAAGCATGAGTGTTTTGTATCCATTGAGCAAAGATAGGTTGTAATTGTATAGCAGTATCTGAAAACATATCTTTAGGACGTCCTAAAGCACTCATAGTATCATTATGAATATATAGACCAAAACTATGGAAGCCTAAGAAAATACATGCCCAGTTGAGGTGTGATACAATTGCATCACGATGTCTCAGAACACGGTCTAAAAGATTGTTGTATTGAGTAGTCGGATCATAGTCCCTTACCATAAAAATAGCTGCATGTGCAGCAGCGCCAACTATGAGAAATCCACCAATCCACATATGGTGCGTGAACAGAGACAGTTGGGTACCATAGTCAGTAGCTAGATATGGATAGGGAGGCATAGAATACATATGGTGAGCTACGACAATAGTCAAAGACCCTAACATAGCTAGGTTCAGAGCTAATTGAGCATGCCATGAAGTAGTTAAGATTTCGTAAAGACCTCTATGCCCTTCTCCTGTAAATGGACCTTTATGAGCTTCCAAAATTTCTTTGAGGTTATGACCAATACTCCAATTGGTCCTATACATATGACCAGCGATTAGAAAAAGGATTAATGATTGCTCTGGCCATAATTCACCAATCACGGGCCTAGGGAACTTGAAGGTCGGTCAACTTTTCTTCTCAGAGAGATCGCTTTGCGTAGCACTTTATAAAGCAGGCTGAGACGGGTGAGATTAAGGGACATTACCTGAATGCTACTGCAGGTACGTGTGAAGAAATGATGAAAAGGGCAGTATTCGCCAGAGAATTGGGAGTTCCTATCGTCATGCATGACTATCTGACTGGAGGTTTTACGGCAAATACTTCGTTGGCTCATTATTGCCGAGATAATGGCCTACTTCTTCACATTCACCGCGCAATGCATGCAGTTATTGATGTGACTTCTAGTAATTTGCCTGACAAATTAATGAGTCGGGCATTACCGGCCCACCAAGCGAAACCAGTGGTTTCTTGGTCACGACCAGCTAAAGTTAGAGTTCCATTAAAGAGCGTTTCCACGGGGTAGAACCTCCTCAGGGAATATAAGGTTTTCATGAGGCTGATCCTGAGCCGCCATCCAAGCACGAATACCTTCGCTCAAAAGAATATTTTTTGTATAAAAAGTCTCAAATTCAGGATCTTCTGCTGCACGAATCTCCTGGGAAACAAAATCATAAGCACGTAAGTTTAGAGCTAGGCCAACTACTCCAATGGCACTCATCCATAAACCGGTCACCGGCACAAATAACATGAAGAAATGTAACCAACGTTTATTGGAAAAAGCAACCCCAAAAATTTGGGACCAGAAACGGTTCGCAGTGACCATAGAATAAGTCTCTTCGGCTTGAGTTGGGTTAAAAGCACGGAATGTATTTGCACCATCACCGTCTTCAAATAAAGTATTTTCCACGGTAGCACCGTGAATAGCACATAGAAGAGCAGCACCCAATACTCCAGCAACTCCCATCATATGAAATGGATTCAAGGTCCAATT
The DNA here is from genome assembly GCA_007258455.2 of Sequoia sempervirens. NCBI lineage: Eukaryota > Viridiplantae > Streptophyta > Pinopsida > Cupressales > Cupressaceae > Sequoia > Sequoia sempervirens. The sequence goes on along the minus strand of VDFB02119376.1, from coordinate 4,016 downwards.
ATGAAAACCTTGAAAAAAGAGGATAAATCGGAAAATAGCTGCTACGCCAAAACTAGGCATATCCCATTTTCGCACAGCAAGGTTATGAAAATCCTCGAGAAGCAACCGGACGTATTGTATGTGCCAATTGTCATTTGGCTAAAAAACCTGTGGAGATTGAAGTTCCACAGTCCGTGCTTCCTGATACCGTTTTCGAAGCAGTTGTTAAAATACCCTATGATAAGCAAATAAAACAAGTTCTTGCTAATGGTAAGAAAGGAACTTTAAATGTAGGAGCTGTTCTTATTTTACCCGAAGGTTTTGAATTAGCTCCTCCGGATCGTATTTATCCTGAGATTAAGGAAAAAATAGGTGATCTTTATTTTCAGAACTATCGTCCCAATCAAAAAAATATTATAATAATAGGTCCTGTTCCTGGTCAAAAATATAGTGAAATTGTGTTTCCCATCCTTTCACCAAATCCCGCTACTAATAAAGCAGCTCACTTCCTGAAATATCCCATATATGTGGGTGGTAATAGAGGAAGAGGACAAATTTATCCCGATGGTAGCAAAAGCAACAATACAGTCTACACGCTTCAGCAACGGGTAAAGTAAGTAAAATTGCACGTAAAGAAAAGGGTGGATATCAAATCACTATTGATAATCCATCAGACGGTCGACAAGTGGTTGACTTTGTACCTCCGGGACCGGAACTTCTTGTTTCAGAAGGCGAATTCATCAAGGCGGATCAGTCGTTAACGAATAACCCTAATGTAGGTGGATTTGGTCAGGAAAATGCAGAAATAGTACTTCAAGATCCTTTACGTGTTCAAGGTCTTTTATTATTCTTAGCATCTGTCATTTTAGCACAGATATTTCTGGTTCTTAAGAAGAAACAATTCGAGAAAGTTCAATTGGTCGAAATGAATTTTTAGGTGCATAAAAGATCCGAATCTCCATCTTATGGATGATTAATACAATTACCTCTTTTATTATTTTGGGTTCTCTATAAGGTTTCTCCACTTTTTCTATATAAATGATAAGTTCTCTGTTTACAGAATCAAGCATACTTGGTACAAGCATATTTTGTACTTCCTTTCTTAATTGTTTAATTTCTTCTTCTTCATCTTTTTCTTTACCCTGTTTTTCTTTACCCTGTTTTTCATCTACATCAACTAAAAGGAGTAATAAGTGTGCCTTTCAATAGTGTTTTAGTCTTAGTTGGAGTTGTGTGCATCCGGGTGTTGCCTATAGTTGTTTGGGGTGTGTTTTCAGAGTGTATTAGTTTGACATGACCAGTGTGACAGCAGTATCAGAGTGTTATCAGACTTGCATCAGTTCCTTACATCATTTATAAGAGGTATACTTCAATTGGTTATGTGTTTGGCTATTATGGGAATGATATTCTATGCTTTTTGTGCATCTTTCAAAGTAATTTGTGTTGTTACAGCAGTCTAATTTTATAATCAGAATATTATATCAGCTTGTTTCAATAGTGTACTTGTTATTTTTCTGTACTACAATGCATCTCATGTATATGTTGTAGGCCTCAGACGGTAATACCACCAAAGGATCATATTTTGTATGCATTTCATATTATAAGATGGGAGTGTTTACCGCCAATCACTAAAGCATATCATACAACCCATTTTGGCATTGAACAAGTTGGTATTATCGACCATTTTGGTTTGAGTCAAGCTTAGACATTTTGCCAATGGTTTGCATTGCATTTATTGTAATAACCCACCCTTAATTTTTTTCAAATTTGCACTTGTTAGTGTTAGCCAAATAGTAATGATTAACAACTGAGTAAGCAACCCTCCACTTTTTGATCCCCCAGATCCCAATGAGGGCAAGGTGAGAGCATATGGTGAGAAGGTAATCTTTTGCATAAATTGGAAAGCAAGCTAACTGTAAGCAAATACCTTCCACTTTTTGATCACCCAGATCTCGATGTGGGCAAGGTGAGACCATACAGTGGGAAGGCTTACAATAATTGAATTTCGAAGCAAACCACTTCTTTAGTGGGGTGTGTAAGCAACCAAGTGCATGAAGGGAAATCATCCGCTTATTCAACGGGAATTACAACAAAGCAAACAAACACTTGGCGGTAAGTCGACCAACCCAAAGCAAAGTCCTCCACTTGTTCAGTGGGAGTAGCATGTAAAATAAAGGAAGCTCAACTACTTATTCAGCGGGAGCACCACTTGTTCAGTGGGGTAAGTAGCAATGAAAAATACAAGAGTAGTCACCAATGGTACAACCAATTGTGTTACAATACATTGATTATGAAAATGTTTCAGTTCATCATATGCTGCTACTATATTAGTAAAATGATAGAAATATGAAGCATAACTCCCTCCAAAGATGCTACAATGAGAAAATAAGAACTCCCCCATAAAATACCACAAATATACCTCAATATGAAGTCCTGAAATGATGGGAGATGGTCAAAAACATCACTGCCACAGGTTTGATGCACTTTTCCAGGTCTGATACAATGCAACAAAAGTCTGATATGACGAACCAGGAAGCTCCCAACTCCACCAAAACACCAAAGAACTTAACCAAGGTGCAAGCTATGCAAAGGACAAGTCTAGGCGCCCTACAATCAACCCAAACAACAATGACAAGGCAGTACTCGAAGCCAAACAACAACAAAGGTTGTAACAACAACAATGATGCCCTCAAAGCAAGATGTACGACCCTCCTAGAGGGGCGACTAGCTCCAATAAATCCACAAATCCCTTAAAAATTCTACTATCTTGTATAAGGTGGCGCCCAAGGATGAGGAAACACTTGCATCAATACCCGCAAAATTTTATGCCCTCCTCCAAACAACATGAGTATAAATGCTAGTTTTGCCTAGGTGAAAATGGTACGGCCAACAAGCATAAACCCTTTGAGAAGCACTCCCAAAACACTCCAAACCTTTGCACAAATAGTTATCATACCAAAACATAGCTAGAAATCATCATAAGTAACCAAAGCTGAAAACAAACCATCATCGATAAGCTTCGATGGTGATTACTGAATGCAATCACACTTCACCAGCTAGGGATTATCTTTCAAATCCGAAACCAGCAACCTAAAGAGGATTTTCGTCCCCTGAAGATTCAAAAAAGAACACTCTGGTTCCAATCCAACATCATAACTTTATCTCCAAATTGCATAATCTCTAAATGAGAGCAAGAGGGGGGTTTAAATAAGACTTGAGACCCAGAAGTTCAAATTTCATTTCCCTCCAAAAGGGACACCACAGTTGGGGAGAATAATATTTAATTTAAATTTCACTTTAAACCTTCATCTTGGGTGCCAACATGAGAATGAGTAAAAAGAACACTTTTTAAAAACAACTTAAAGTTACCTAGGCTAGGCGTGGGGGCCAAGGGCCTTTTTTGACTTTATAACTTAATAACTTTAAGTTGCAATATTTCCTTTTTTGAACTCCAAGACTGGTGGAAGCACCGAATTGCCCAAAATGACAAAACCCAACCACTGAAGCTGCTCTTACTGCTAGAAATAGAAATCCTGCATTGAACTAGTACTAGGACCATTGCCATAAATAACACTTACTAAAAATAGCATACTGCTAAAAATAGTATGTCCAAACTCAAAATAAGCCCAATCTGAGATGCAACAATGACTTACTAAAAATAGTAAGTACTAAAAATAGACATTGCTAAAAATAGCAGTTCTTGCCCACCAAGAATCTTAGAAAACCCAAAAAAACCCAGAAAACTCTCTGGCAATCAACTGCAATTACCCCTTGAAAGTGTTGGTAAGAAACCTCCAAGAATCTTTGAATCCCCTGAAACGCTTCTAAATAACCTACAAGACTCCAAAAATAGGCTAACAATCATTGAAAAGAATAGGGCTAAAAAGGGGACATTACATTCATGTAGTCTGTTGAAAAGGTGTTGATAGGTTGGTTTTCCTGCCATGTCCCCTTCTAGTTGGGACACTTCTAAGCAATGTGATTAGCCTATCATGCCACCCCTCTCAGAGGGCCGATGGATTGTATAGAGAGGGTCT
>VDFB02119375.1:0-29002 GCA_007258455.2 Sequoia sempervirens | reverse complement strand
GGTCAAGCAACATACATGCCGATAAGGTAAAGTCTAGAAGTCTAATAGGGAGAAGGGAAGAGTGGAGCTAGAAGAAAAAACATACTCCAGAAGGGAAAACATGCAACAAAACAAAATAAGGAAGACACAAGCATGGACCCAATATGTATAAACTTAGATTCACTAAAAACAGGACATGGCAAGTATAGAATTGAGAGCATACAAATTATAAATGTGTGTAATCACTTCTCTCCCTAAGTCAAAAATACTAGTGCACTCATATTCTTCAAGTTATACAAGTGGTCCTTGGTTGAATGGCCCATCATTTGACAAAGTTTACATGACATCTTTTTGTAGTAGTTAGCCTTGGTGTATTCCTCTTTCTTGCAATTCATACACCATAACTCTTTTAGTTTCTTACTAGACTCACTTCTCTACTTTAAGCTCCATCTTTTGTAGCAACTATTTTTGGAGGGCTTAAACCAATCCTAGATCACAATTATCACTTGCATCAAAGTCACCATTGTCTTCACTTTTTCTTCTAAAGGGGGAGGACATTTTTCTCTCTTTCAATGTCCATTGCTTAATGGTATGCCTCCATGTAAGATGAAGGTAGCAAAACCTTCATCTTTCATTGTAATGATGTCATGAATCCTTCAATGAACCAACATTTCTTGAGTTGGTTTACAAGTTACTTCTTTGATTTTCCAAAAGTTACTTGAGCCGACAATTACATGTTCTTGTGTTCTCATGCTTATCTTGTCTAATGTTTATTTCTACAATAATCTCATTGTCATTCAAAGGTTGTTCTTAGTTTTTCCCATGTATTTCAATTTGTTGGCTCAATATTTGTGTAAAAATTGATTGTCACTACCTAAGGGTGGCTAGAAATGAGCTCAACCAATCTATCCATTCACCACCCAAAGTGTTTCATGTCTTGTAATGCTTCATTAGATCTTTACTAGCACCAATAAATTTTGGAAACTTCTACCTTTACACTCAAACTGGCTAGTGGAGTCTCCATTGTTCATCCTTGATGCAAATTTAGTGATTTGAATCTTATCCTTGAGAAGCTCAAATTTGTACATCGTTATACTCACTAAACACTCTTGATACATAAAAATCATTGACCCTACAAGAGATTTTGATGAATAAACTAGTATCACCCTCAAGGTCCCTTTTCTCCACTCCAATTCTTTGTCCTGCTATTTTTAGCCCACCTTCTTTGATTGGTACTTTTCATTGCCACAAATATTATGTTCATATACTTCTTTTTGTTGCAATGAAGTCCTTGAATCCCATCTCACAATGAAAGCTTCAATAATTTGAAAACTCTGACTCAACTTTTGGTCTATAAGGTTTGTGGTGCCTTCTTTGAGAAGAGAAATTTGCCTAGAAACTTCAACGCACCAATCCTCTATAAGTTTTTTCATTGAAGTCAGTCAGATGCAAAAACTTTCATTTGTATCCACAACTTCAACTAGCACTTCTAGTTTGGCCTGCTCTTTTGATTCAACTCCAAGTATGCTGATGGATTTTATTCAACTGCAGCTCACAATCTCCTCTAATCTTGTCACTCCACACAATTCTCAACAATCCTCTGATTTCTTGGCCTCTGCTTCGACTAGGTGTTTGTTTTCTCCTACCTTTATTTTTACTTAATGTCATTTACTTTCGAGGTGCAACAACATCAATCTTCACCTCAATCTTCTTCCTCTTAAGAGCTCCTTTCGTCATATATTTTGATTATTTACTAGCAATGTGCTTCACGATCACGTTCAGCTTGAAGGTTCTATAGTATAATTTAGTTCCTTACGAGAATTCAAGATAGGCAATTCAATACAATAGGTGTATCCATGTCCTTTGTTACCACTAAGTTCTTTCAGATTGTATCAGATAATACTTGATTTCTCTCAACTTCTGCATAAATATGTTATCACACTAAATTATTCCAGATATACAGAAAATCTCTTGTGAGATCATTCTCTCGCTCTTGGTTTGTCTAACCCAACTTCATATAGGCAACGATATGCCAAATGTTACAACTAAGTTATAACACTACCAATTGCAGGATCCTATTATAACATATCAAATAATCGTCGATGAAAAACAGTGATTTCCTTATTTAAATAGTGCTTGTACAATACTCAAATGGATTCAAATGTGAATAAATAAAGCAACAATGTGGGAACATCAATAAGAGTGACTAGGAAAGGACCATTTGAATAATGATACACTGCAGTACAACTATACTTGCAAGTTCAGAGCAATCCATGATGACAAATGTATACCATCATATATCAACGTTTAGGCTTATCTTTCACTCCATCTCAAAGACTAGCATTTTACATCAATATACAACCAAGGAAAAAGAAGGCACATTTTTTATAGTTATAATAAATGAAAGAATAAACATTTTACATCAATATACAACCAAGTAAAAAGAAGACACATCTTTTATAGTTACAATAAATGAAAGAATAAGCATTTTACATCAATATACTGCAGAAAATGAAGGGGCAAACTTTTACAGTTACAACAAATTCAACAGTTCCATTTTGCCAATTCGTATCTTACATATTTACATCATTGTTTTGTATCTCACATTCACAGTTGCACAAATAGTGCTGACAGTGTCACAGACAATAGAGACTTCACTTATGACCACATGGTGGGATGGATTGAAGCGTGTTCTTGAGAGTACCCATGCGTCAGATCCTCCTGGTTCAACTTGTTACCAATTACCACTTGCATCTTCCCTTCAATTGACAGTAAATGCCAGAGACAAAATTGATCGGGCATGAAAATTTTGACAATACAAATAGATAAACAAATCCATCTTCATAATAAAAGCATTTTATTCATTGATCCAAATTTTGAATCTGTTTCTCAAAAACATTGATTCAAAATGTTGCATAAGATAACTAATTGTACTTCTTAGCTTAAAAAATCTGAATATTTTTAAAGACTAAGCCTAAGGCATTCACAGTCCAAAAACATAAATACAGTTCAATCTTCAGGGGAAGGGAAAAAAAATCTCTAATTGTAGTTCTTGGCTAAAGTTTATTCCTCAGGGTGGGCCCTAAATAATTTCTGTAGTCATCCCCAAGGGCTTTCCTCAACTTTCTTCTGCCTACGATTTGAGCTGAATTTCCAGGCATCCCTTTTTCTTGTCTACTCGCCTCCCATCCCCACCAACAGGTAATCGTGGAGCATTGGATAAGTCTTGTACTAATCTATTTTTAATTCAAGGCATTCATTGCCTTAAAATATGATTTGCTTCTTGAAAATATTCAATTCAGATAACTTTAAGAGAAACTTTAATTGTCCTACAAATAAGCTGAAGTCTTTAGTTTTAACTGCCTTCTCAATAAAATAATGGCTACACTCCCTTAAAACGAAGTCAAAATTTTGAACCATTCACTTTTCAAAGAGCACAAGATAAAGATCCAATTGAAATTCTAAACAATCAACTTTCAGTAAGGTCTATATTCAACCACTGTTTTTTCAACTAGTATTCTCTCAAAGCCACATTGCATCGAATGCCCAAAAGACTGAATGCAAAAAGGATCCGTATCCAATTCTTTCAAATCATAAATAACAACCAGCTTTCCAGATTACCTAATTCAAACATCCCCAAAATATATTAAACTTTTAACAAAATATGGGAAGAGACTTTGAAGCCAAAGCTGTCTTGGACTATCGCCCTTTGGTTTTATGTGTTCTAAAGGCCACTGAACTTGCCAATAATATTATTTGATAAAATGAAAAGATAGAGTGTGTCTTGAATGTAAAATCAAGACACTTTTATATGCAGGGATAGTTATAATGAGATCCTTACGAGCAAAGCTTAAGTTATTCACTTGTTTACTTGTAAAATAATATGTCACACCAATTGAATAGTAGAAATTGCGATTACAATTCAAACAGAAATAAAAGTCTACTAGTGAGCCTGGTGGTGTCAATTCAATTGTGAATGTCCCCATTTTGGCCATATTTCTTTGATCGATAGCCTATTCGAACTTAGGTTGATCAAAAGTGAAATTAGGTTTCCTCGTTTGGAGGTTTGTGGTACTTCTAGGTATTTACTATTTTTAAAGTAAATACTAATTTTGGCAAAGTATTCGCTTGTCACTTTCATTAAGTCTTGCTTCCTACCGTCAAGGTTTTGAGGTAAACTACTACTTTTGGCAAGGCTATTTCTAGTAAGTCTAATTTCAAAGGGCATCATCGCCAGCTCACCAAGTCATCTTGTTATCCATCACTTGGCTTTGGGTTTGGTTTTCTCCCTTGGACTCGAAGCTCAGACTTAGTCAAATTTCATGTCTTGAAGTTGTACCCCATGCCTAGGCTTGATGACTTCAAGTTGTTTTAAAGAAGGGGACATAAAGGGGTCAAGTGAGCATTTAATTATTTAATAAATGCTTTATTGTTGCAATATGAAATGGATGCCCAAAGGGGAAGTTGAATGATATTTTATTATTTCAAAAAGTAAAAGGCAAAAAGGTAGCGTCCTTTTTGGAAGTTGAAGTGATTCAACTTCTTGGAATTTGAAGAGTTCTTGTTGCTTCATTTGCCAACAAAAGCTTATATATTGCTGCTGTTTGAAGAGCTGATTATCTATGAATTTATGCTAATGTTATGCTGTCGAAATGACAACTTGGTTTTTACTTTGAGGGATGCTTACCTCCTAGTTTCAATCCACTTCTCGTTTGAAATACAACACCCAGTTGGTTTCATTGTCGCTCTCATCCGCATTCAGCAGATTGAGCTCACCGTATGGAAGTTTTTAATGATATTCAGCTTTGAAGCTGGTGCAAATACGTACCGAAAAGTGGTTTTGCATGTGATGCCTTTGTGTGAATTTAATTTGCTTGTGGGCGTACTTTTCAATCCATTCCTACACACCTTGCCACCATTTGGAGAGTGCTTCAGATTTTAATTTTGAGTTGTTGATTTTACTTGTCAAAATCGCCTCATGAAGGTCGCACCATTCTTGCCGCATTAGGATTCGCGGTAAGAATTTCAAATTTCCGAAGCTTTTGTTAGTTGCTTCTTCATCTAATGTTTCATCTTCCAAATAAATATTGGAGCCAAGCCACAATGAAACCGAGGTATTTTGGAGTGAGTTGTGAATATTTCGAATTTCACAGCTTGTTGATCAAAAATTTTCGTAATTGTTATTTTACATCAAACTTGTTTAAGTTTGAATCTCCAATCCTTTCTTCATCATTTATTGTTGATGTCTAACATGGAATCATCCAGTATCATGGTACATTGAATCTATTGTAATTTTCATGTAATTTGCAGCTCTTTTTCCATATTGTAAGACTGTAAACAGTAGTACTGTTCCAGTTCTTTATTGCTGCAATTCTTTCTTTAATTTCACATTAGTACCCCTGGATGGTTTACCGCCAGTGTGGATAATTGGATTTGTATTACTCTTGTACCCACTCTCAAGTGGTGAATCCCCACAACTCTGTGGATGCCCGCCGCAGCGGACGAATTGTTTTAATTGTAATATTCTCCCCCCACTGTTTGGTGGTAGTGTGGAAATGCTCTTCATGGCTGGTTATCCGCCTATTCATTTCTAGTTTCAATTCAACACTCTGTCATATGTTAGCACCTCGCCCTCAGTGGGATCTTGAGTGCACATTCTTGACGTTGAGTAGTTTCTTTCAAGTATTTTTTCATTTAGCTCCTCCACCATATGACAACACCTATTCCACATTGGGATTGAGTGTGCATTCTTGGTGTGAGTTCTTTTCAAGTTTGGTTTTCTATTTGGAGCTAACGCTAATCAAGTTGGTTAAGTGCTAGTTATGTTGTGTTACTTCATCAAAAAAATTGGTTAGCATATTTCAGTGGTATCAGAGCCAAGATCTTGCCATCCTGTGAATAAGACAGAGTCAATTGACAGATGAGTGATAGAGAAATCAGATTCTTCACCTAAGTTCAGTTTAGCTTTCAGAAGTTCTTAAGATGTTGCATTTTCTAAGGTCCAGGAATCGTGAGAAGTCAGATTTGATTGTGGCTTCGGAAGAATGTCAGTTCAAGAGGCAATGCGAACATGAGGCTGCCATACTCCGTAAACAATATCAGAGCATGACAGATGAGTTTAAGAACGATGTTTCATTTGACACGTTTTTGAATTGTGCGGTGATTCATGACCCTGGAAAGTTGGCTATGGTCAACTACATCAAAAAAATGATTAAAGAGGAAGTAGAAATTGCCATGGTTGAAGAATCAAGGAAGGAAGAAGCAAAAGGATCTGTTTGTGGTTTGCAGCCCACAAGTAAGCAAATTGAAGAGAAAAATCAGTCAATTAGTGTTGAAGAAGACACAAGCAAGGTGCACATTTTGGTTCAAAATGAAAGTGGGCTTGATGAAGATACCTTGGCAAGTGAGGAGATTAAGTTAGAGTCCCAAAATACATCCCTAGACTTGCATGGGATGGGAAATAATGAAAATTATTATGGTAAGAAGATCATTACAGCAGTCTTGAGTCCTAATAAGGATTCAAGCAATGAAGATCTCGAGACAAATGGCTTCTCAAAAGATGCTGGTGGAACAGTTGTGTGGGATAAGTACATTGAAGAAGAGCAAGATGAAGCAAATACTAATGGTGTCTTTGAACCAGCCTATGACCATTACGAAAGTGAGGTTGTTGATGGTGATTCCGATGTGTTTTTATCTCCTCTTGTTGAAGATTTAGTGAAGGATAATTCTCTACTTTATGCTGAGCCAATTCCATATGAAGAATTATTGACAAGTGTCCAAGAAGACTTTTTTGGTATGTATGTGGGCACTAATGATAAAATCAACAACACATCTACTCAAGATAATTTCATTGAAGAAAAGAATGACAAAATATTCAAAGCAACCAGCTTTGATGATTCTTTAATCCGATATAATGCTAGTGACTTGGGTGGTAGTGGGTTTGATTATCAAACTACATCTGTGGAGAAAGTTATAGATGAAGATTTCAGTTCAAGTGGGTTGAAGAGTGACTCATTCAAAGAGTCAATAGTTCAAGAGGAGCATGATGATCTCTTTCCTATTGATCATTGCAATCAAACCTTTCACATTTGGGATCCGGGTGCGATGTCACCAAGGTATGATAAAGAACCGGAGTGGGATAAATTCCCCTTTGATCCTGATGAAGTTCAAAAATCAGTTTGCAATAAAAGTAATGAAGTGATCTTTGGAGGAGAAGTTGCAGCAATGGCTAATGAGAACGTGATTTCTTATGTTGAAGAGAAGAATGTTTTAAAATCAGCAAATGGTTTGGATGCCTTTCAGAATTACGCACAAGAAGAGTATGAGAACTTGAAAGGTCAAGATAGAGGTACTAATTTGTTTGAAGAAGTTGTTGACAAGCCTTCGATTCAGGAGTTATGCAGTGATAAGATTAGAAAGGAGGCTGATTTTGAAAATCATGTCAAGGAAAACAAATCAGAAAAATTGATGTTTGATGAGCATAGCTTCTTTGCTGATTGGGATCAAGGGCCTAAAGAGCTGCAAGTTTTGAAGGATAATTTATTGGTTTCAGAAGAGAAGATTGTTAAAGTGTTATCAAGATTTGATAGCACATATCACTTCATTGAGGAACTTTGCTGGAAGTTTCAATTTGAAGAGAAACTAAATGGAGTTAAAGATGGAGACTCTCTTTCCAAGATGCAATCTATCAAAGAGGCATTGGAATCCATAAAGTCAGATTATTTGCATTTGCTCTCAGATAGGGATAATGCTATTAAGTTTGCAGAGGAGACCTATGATGCCTACCAAGAGAAGGAGGAAGAGATGGATAGGCTTTGCCTTGATTTTACCTTAGCTCATCATTCTTTATACAAAGCAGAAAATCATTCATCTATTGCAGCTACCCTTAAGGAACAAGAAGTTAATACAAGGATTATGGAGATCAAACAAATAGTTGAAGGAATAAATGAACTCCATAATGATGAAACATTGCGTAATGCCAAGATGATCCCATATGTTGATGGTGATTGGAAAGTACATCAAGAGTGTGAACTCTTGAGTTGGGAAGAGACTTTGCCACAAGAAGGAATGGTTTGCAGCTATGCGATAGATGTTTTAACGGATAATGAATGTAGTATTCAGCATGCTACACTTTGTGGGTCGGCAACTAATGGTGAGCATCCACAAGTTGAAAAAGATGAGTTTGAATTCTATGAAGACACCAACGAAAGGGATGAAGATAATATTTTTGAGAACAACAGTCCATTATCTTCACATGATTTGGATAATCATAAGGTGATAGATATTTTCTATGAAAGTGTGCCATGTTTTGTGAGTAGTAATCATCAAGGGCATTTTGATAATGAAAGCAGAAGTGGGATCAAGGATGAAGTATTCACATGGAAAGTGTGGACTCAAGGAGATTTCTTCAACATTGGCTTAAAGGTGTCAATAAAACAAGTCTTGGTAGTTGCTGGTCACTCCATTGCAGCAACAAAGAGTGAAGATTCCAAACTTATTACTCATGAAGTTTGGGAGAAAGTTGAACCTAAACAGGCAATTCACCTTCTTAACAATCTATCTCTTGGGTTGAGTGATGTTTTGGCTCACCCTAGTCCTTTGGGGAAATGGGAATTATGGACAACATTTGTTCTGTGCTCCATTGATGTTGATGTTTTCATGGATGGGCTACATGGGTTTATCAAAGAAGACACTAACTTCTTGAGTTTGCAAATTGCTTTGATTAACACTTGGAGAACTGTGGTGTTCTCTTTTTGGTGCATTGGGGAACATTTCCAGTTGGGTATCCATGCTTGGGATCCTCAACATGGCTTGATGGAGATTGTTACAAGTGGAAAGAGGAATCATTGGAGAGATACGGGTTCAATTTTCAGATTCTTTGATGCTGTCCCCATCCTTATTAACCATTCGATGGTTCTTTTTGCACATCGACCGATGGATTGGGAAGATATATCGAACAAAGGATGTTTTTATTTTGGGTTGGAGTTCCTTGAGAGGATGTGTCCAGCCTTGGGCATGAGTTGTTGTGATATTATAGATGCTAATTTCCAGTTTTGCAGCAATCCTACAACCCCTTGCATGCTGATTTTCCTAAAATCAGACTTTGAGTGGTTCATTTCAGTTTTCATAGGCAGCTGGTACATTCATTTTTCCTCTTCACAACCTCTTTTTAGTGATGATTTTTGGCTTCAAAAGTGGGTAATAATGTTTCATAGTGATTCAGATCAGTATTGGATGGTGTTCAAGTTATGTTCTAGTGGCTTTCTTTGTACAATCTCTTGCACTAGTATTTGGGGCAGCGAACCTTTGCTTGATTTGGTTCAACTTTTTGAGACTTTGGGGGAGAGATTGGTGGAAGTTTTCAGAGTTTTTCTTGAATATGTCAGAATTACTCAGAGGAGGCATTATACATCCTTAAGGAGCTTTGAGGATGCAGTTGCTATGACTTGGCAAAGAGCTGTTTTTTCCTTTGCAAATAGCTATGATGGAATCACATTTGTTGTTGTGATTTGGTTTGATGCTTTGAGGAGTGATGTTGATGAGAATATTTTTGAGTTGTTTAGATTATTCTTCTTTGTTCTCAGAATGGTGATTGACATTGACATTGCAGATGTTAATTCCTCAGAGTTTATTGAGCATGAGACGCTGCTAGATTTTGATTCAATTCCTTCTATGTTGTTCGACTTGAATTTCAGGCATGTTATCACTTTGAGGTTGCAAGGATGGTTAGTGCAGTTTTGGTGCAATGATTTCATTTGTATGATCAGAGTAGAGCAGCATCAGCATGGTGGGGTTTTTCAGAGATGGACATGGGACCCCGGGATCCTATATGTTTGGTGGGATCAGTTTGGAGTGTTGTGGCATTGCTTGAGGACAAGCAATTTTGGGAAGGGCGGACTGTAATGTCCCCATTTTGGCCATACGCTCTTCTTGACTGATATCTATTTCCGGAAATCCGTAGGTTGATCAAAAGCGAAATTAGGGTTTCCTTGCTTGGAGGTTTGTGGCATTTCTAGGTATTTACTATTTTTAGTAAATACTAATTTTGGCAGTGGTTCAGTTGTCAGCTTTCATTAAGTCTTGCTTCCAGCTCAGTTCTGCTTTCTGTTGGTTTTGAGGTAAACTTCTACTATTTTGGCGCTGGCTATTTTAGTAAGTTCACTTTGGCAAAGGGCATCATCAACAGCCAACTCAAGTCATCTTGTTATCCATCGGGCCTCTTCGCTTTCGTTTTGGGTTTGGTTTTTCTCCTTGGACTGAAGCTCGCACTTAGTCAATTTCATGTCTTGAAGTTGTACCTATGCCTAGGCTTGATGACTTCAAGTTGTTTTAAAGAAGGGGACATAAGGTCAAGTGAGCATTTAATTATTTAATAAATGCTTTATCATGGCAATATGAAATGGATGCCTAAAAGGGAAGTTGAATGATATTTTATTATTTCAAAAAGTAAAAGGCAAAAAGGTGGCGTCCCTTTTGGAAGTTGAAGTGATTCAACTTCTTGGAATTTGAAGAGTTCTTGTTGTTTCATTTGCCAACTAAAGCTTATATATTGCTGCTGTTTGAAGAGCTGATTATCCATGAATTTATGCTAATGTTATGCTGTCGAAATGACAACTTGGTTTTTACTTCGAGGGATGCTTACCTCCTAGTTTCAATCCACTTTCGTGTTTGAAATACAACACCTAGCTGGTTTTCATTGCTGCTTCTCATCCAGACTAGCAGATTGAGCTCAACAAATTTTGAAGTTTTAATGAAATTTCCAGTTTTGAAGTTGCTGATACAGTCACAGGTGAAGGTGGTTTTTGCATACAACTTTTGGAGTGAATTTAATTTGCTTGTGGGTACTTTTTCAATCCATTCCTACACCCAAGGCGACCATCTTTGGAGATTTTCAGATTTTAATTTTGAGTTGTTGATTTTTACTTGTCAAAATCGCCCCTCATGAAGGCCGTACCATTCTTGCTGCATTGGGATTCGTGTAAGAATTAAATTACGAGTTTTTGTTGCTGTTTCTTCATCTAATGTTGGGTGCCTATCTTCCAGCAGCTCATTGGTTTTCGTTTCACACAAAACGGAGGTATTTTGAGTGAGTTGTGAATATTTCTTTGAATTTCACAGTTGCTGATCAGAATTTCCAGAATTGTTATTTTACATCAGACTTGTTTAAGTTTGAATCTTCAGTCCTTTCTTCATCATTTATTGTTGATGTCTAACATGGAATCATCCAGTATCATGGTACATTGAATCTATTGTAATTTTCATGTAATTTGCAGCTCTTTTTCCATATTGTAAGACTGTAAACAGTAGTACTGTTCCAGTCCTTTATTGCTGCAATTCTTTCTTTAATTTCACATTAGTACCCCTGGATGGTTTACCGCCAGTGTGGATAATTGGATTTGTATTACTCTTGTACCCACTCTCAAGTGGTGAATCCCCACAACTCTGTGGATGCCCGCCGCAGCGGACGAATTGTTTTAATTGTAATATTTTCCCCCCACTGTTTGGTGGTAGTGTGGAAATGCTCTTCATGGCTGGTTATCCGCCTATTCATTTCTAGTTTCAATTCAACACTCCGTCATATGTTAGCACCTCGCCCTCAGTGGGATCTTGAGTGCACATTCTTGACGTTGAGTAGTTTCTTTCAAGTATTTTTCATTTAGCTCCTCCACCATATGACAACACCTATTCCTCATTGGGATTGAGTGTGCATTCTTGGTGTGAGTTCTTTTCAAGTTTGGTTTTCTATTTGGAGCTAACGCTAATCAAGTTGGTTAAGTGCTGGTTATGTTGTGTTACTTCATCGAAAAAATTGGTTAGCATATTTCAGTGGTATCAGAGCCAAGATCTTGCCATCCTGTGAATAAGACAGAGTCAGTTGACAGATGAGTGATAGAGAAATCAGATTCTTCACCTAAGTTCAGTTTAGCTTTCAGAAGTTCTTAAGATGTTGCATTTTCTGAGGTCCAGGAATCGTGAGAAGTCAGATTTGATTGTGGCTTCGGAAGAATACCAGTTCAAGAGGCAATGTGAACATGAGGCTGCCATACTCCGTAAACAATATCAGAGCATGACAGATGAGTTTAAGAACGATGTTTCATTTGACACGTTTTTGAATTGTGCGGTGATTCATGACCCTGGAAAGTTGGCTATGGTCAACTACATCAAAAAAATGATTAAAGAGGAAGTAGAACTTGCCATGGTTGAAGAATCAAGGAAGGAAGAAGCAAAAGGATCTGTTTGTGGTTTGCAGCCCACAAGTAAGCAAATTGAAGAGAAAAATCAGTCAATTAGTGTTGAAGAAGACACAAGCAAGGTGCACATTTTGGTTCAAAATGAAAGTGGGCTTGATGAAGAGACCTTGGCAAATGAGGAGATTAAGTTAGAGTCCCAAAATACATCCCTAGACTTGCATGGGATGGGAAATAATGAAGATTATTATGGTAAGAAGATCATTACAGCAGTCTTGAGTCCTAATAAGGATTCAAGCAATGAAGATCTCGAGACAAATGGCTTCTCAAAAGATGCTGGTGGAACAATTGTGTGGGATAAGTACGTTGAAGAAGAGCAAGATGAAGCAAATACTAATGGTGTCTTTGAACCAGCTTATGACCATTACGAAAGTGAGGTTGTTGATGGTGATTCCGATGTGTTTTTATCTCCTCTTGTTGAAGATTTAGTGAAGGATAATTCTCTACTTTATGCTGAGCCAATTCCATATGAAGAATTATTGACAAGTGTCCAAGAAGACTTCTTTGGTATGTATGTGGGCACTAATGATAAAATCAGCAACACATCTACTCAAGATAATTTCATTCAAGAAAAGAATGACAAAATATTCAAAGCAACCAGCTTTGATGATTCTTTAATCCGATATAATGCTAGTGACTTGAGTGGTAGTGGGTTTGATTATCAAACTACATATGTGTAGAAAGTTATAGATGAAGATTTCAGTTCAAGTGGGTTGAGGAGTGACTCATTCAAAGAGTCAACAGTTCAAGAGGAGCATGATGATCTCTTTCCTATTGATCATTGCAATCAAACCTTTCACATTTGGGATCCGGGCGCAATGTTTCCAAGGTATGATAAAGAACCGGAGTGGGATAAATTCCCCTTTGATCCTGATGAAGTTCAAAAATCAGTTTGCAATGCAAGTAATGAAGTGATCTTTGGAGGAGAAGTTGCAGCAATGGCTAATGAGAATGTGATTTCTTATGTTGAAGAGAATAATGTTTTAAAATCAACAAATGGTTTGGATGCATTTCAGAATTATGCACAAGAAGAGTATGAGAACTTGAAAGGTCAAGATAGAGGTACTAATTTGTTTGAAGAAGTTGTTGACAAGCCTTCAATTCAGGAGTTATGCAGTGATAAGATTAGAAAGGAGGCTGATTTTGAAAATCATGTCAAGGAAAACAAATCAGAAAAATTGATGTTTGATGAGCATAGCTTCTTTGCTGATTGGGATCAAGGGCCTAAAGAGCTGCAAGTTTTGAAGGATAATTTATTGGTTTCAAAAGAGAAGATTGTTAAAGTGTTATCAAGATTTGATAGCACATATCACTTCATTGAGGAACTTTGCTGGAAGTTTCAATTTGAAGAGAAACTAAATGGAGTTAAAGATGGAGACTCTCTTTCCAAGATGCAATCTATCAAAGAGGCATTGGAATCCATAAAGTCAGATTATTTGCATTTGCTCTCAGATAGGGATAATGCTATTAAGTTTGCAGAGGAGACCTATGATGCCTACCAAGAGAAGGAGGAAGAGATGGATAGGCTTTGCCTTGATTTGACCTTAGCTCATCATTCTTTATACAAAGCAGAAAATCATTCATCTATTGCAGCTACCCTTAAGGAACAAGAAGTTAATACAAGGATTATGGAGATCAAACAAATAGTTGAAGGAATAAATGAACTCCATAATGATGAAACATTGCGTAATGCCAAGATGATCCCATATGTTGATGGTGATTGGAAAGTACATCAAGAGTGTGAACTCTTGAGTTGGGAAGAGACTTTGCCACAAGAAGGAATGGTTTGCAGCTATGCAATAGATGTTTTAACGGATAATGAATGTAGTATTCAGCATGCTACACTTTGTGGGTCGGCAACTAATGGTGAGCATCCACAAGTTGAAAAAGATGAGTTTGAATTCTATGAAGACACCAACGAAAGGGATGAAGATAATATTTTTGAGAACAACAGTCCATTATCTTCACATGATTTGGATAATCATAAGGTGATAGATATTTTCTATGAAAGTGTGCCATGTTTTGTGAGTAGTAATCATCAAGGGCATTTTGATAATGAAAGCATAAGTGGGATCAAGGATGAAGTATTCACATGGAAAGTGTGGACTCAAGGAGATTTCTTCAACATTGGCTTAAAGGTGTCAATAAAACAAGTCTTGGTAGTTGCTGGTCACTCCATTGCAGCAGCAAAGAGTGAAGATTCCAGACTTATTACTCATGAAGTTTGGGAGAAAGTTGAACCTAAACAGGCAATTTACCTTCTTAACAATCTATCTCTTGGGTTGAGTGATGTTTTGGCTCACCCTAGTCCTTTGGGGAAATGGGAATTATGGACAACATTTGTTCTGTGCTCCATTGATGTTGATGTTTTCATGGATGGGCTACATGGGTTTATCAAAGAAGACACTAACTTCTTGAGTTTGCAAATTGCTTTGATTAACACTTGGAGAACTGTGGTGTTCTCTTTTTGGTGCATTGGGGAACATTTCCAGTTGGGTATCCATGCTTGGGATCCTCAACATGGCTTGATGGAGATTGTTACAAGTGGAAAGAGGAATCATTGGAGAGATACGGGTTCAATTTTCAGATTCTTTGATGCTGTCCCCATCCTTATTAACCATTTGATGGTTCTTTTGTTAATGTTATAGCAGCTTCGGTAGCTCCTTCCAGCTCAGCTCCTTCGTGAAAATAAATTTGAATGATAGCCGTCGGCTATTCAAATTATATTCATTGTTATTGTTCATCCTCACCTTGTATAGCCGACATGAGAAGTCATTTAATGTGTTGTTATGATTTGAGGCCGACCTCTTGTGAAGAGGCATGCATTTATCTAGGCCGACATTCTTTATATTTGACTATGGCCGACATAAGAAGATACAAAGTCATCTTGATAATAAAATCTGTTGAGGCCGACTTTGATCTTATGAATTGTATTTGTGGCCGACCTCATGATATGAAGAGGTGCGACCTCTCCAAATTGTATATAAGAACATTCATCCATGGTAATGAGTGGAGGCAGTTTTGGCCATTCTCACAAGTGCGAATATGTATTGTCTGATCAAAGAGTGATCATACAAAAACAGGGCGAAGCTACAGCTAGCGAATCTGATCATGTGCGCTTCAAGTTGGAAAGTCTGATCAAATGCGGATGTATCATCAAGTGTGAATGCTTAAGTGTGAATATACCACAGTGAAGGGCGAACATCTCTCAAAGTACCTCAATACAGAGCGAACATAGTGCAGTGATGAAGTCTTGGGGAAGACGATCCAAGCATAAAGGCGAGCTGAGGCAAGATCAAGCAAGTTCGATTTATTCCTTCATTCAAGTGCGAATTCATTCAAGAGCAGATTGCGAATCTCTCTAAGTGCAGATTTAGATTACAAGGAAGAGCAGATTATCATCTGTTATTGCATCTAGAGTAGATGTTGGATATTGGCCTTGTGTTCGGCCTCATTGTAAAGTGAATTATTGCCACTGTTGCATCAATATAAGAGAGATCTTTGTTGCTGGGTTTTTCTCCCTCAAGAGGAGGGTTTTCCCAGGGTATATACTGTGTTATGTTGTCTGATTTTGAATTATTTTCTGTGCACTAAATCTGATCACATAAATTCAACACTTTTGCACATCGACCGATGGATTGGGAAGATATATCGAACAAAGGATGTTTTTATTTTGGGTTGGAGTTCCTTGAGAGGATGTGTCCAGCCTTGGGCATGAGTTGTTGTGATATTATAGATGCTAATTTCCAATTTTGCAGCAATCCTACAACCCCTTGCATGCTGATTTTCCTAAAATCAGACTTTGAGTGGTTCATTTTAGTTTTCATAGGCAGCTGGTACATTCATTTTTCCTCTTCACAACCTCTTTTTAGTGATGATTTTTGGCTTCAAAAGTGGGTAATGATGTTTCATAGTGATTCAGATCAGTATTGGATGGTGTTCAAGTTATGTTCTAGTGGCTTTCTTTATACAATCTCTTGCACTAGTGTTTGGGGCAGCGAACCTTTGCTTGATTTGGTTCAATCTTTTGAGACTACGGGGAAGAGATTGGTGGAAATTTTTAGAAATTTTCTTGAATATGTCAGCATTATTCAAAGGGGGTATTATACATCCTTGTGGAGTTTTGAGGATGCAGCTGCTATGACTTTGCAAAGAGTTGTTTTTTCCTTTGCAATTAGCTATGATGGACACACACTTGCTGTTGTGACTCGGTTTGTTACTTTGAGGAGTTATGTTGATGAGAATATTTTTGAGTTGCTTAAATTATTCTTCATTGTTCTCAGAATGGTGATTGACATTGACATTACAGATGGTAATTCCTCAGAGTTTATTGATCATGAGACGCTGCTAGATTTTGATTCAATTCCTTCCATGTTGTTCGACTTGAATTTCAGGCATGTTATCACTTTGAGGTTGCAGGGATGGTTAGTGCAGTTATGGTGCAATGATTTCATTTGTATGATCAGAGTAGAGCAGCATCAGCATGGTGGGGTTTTTCAGAGATGGACATGGGACCCTGGGATCCTATATGTTTGGTGGGATCAGTTTGGAGTGTTGTGGCATTGCTTGAGGACAAGCAATTTTGGGAAGGGCGGACTGTAATGTCCCCATTTTGGCCATACGCTCTTCTTTGACGATAGCCTATTTCCGAAATCCGTAGGTTGATCAAAAGTGAAATTAGGGTTTCCTTGCTTGGAGGTTTGTGGCATTTCTAGGTATTTACTATTTTTAGTAAATACTAATTTTTAGCAGTGGTTCAGTATTTTCATTAAGTCTTGCTTCCAAATTCAGTTCCGCTTTTCTTTGGTTTTGAGGTAAACTTACTATTTTTGGCAAGCTATTTTTAGTAAGTCTAATTTTGGCAGTTCATCATAATTCAACTCAAGTCATCTTGTTATCCATCATCGGTCTTTGGCTTTGGGTTTGGTTTCTCCTTGGACTAAGTTTCAGACTTAGTCAATTTTCATGTCTTGAAGTTGTACCCCACGCCTAGGCTTGATGACTTCAAGTTGTTTTAAAGAAGGGGACATAAAGGGGTCAAGTGAGCATTTAATTATTTAATAAATGCTTTATTGTTGCAATATGAAATGGATGCCTAAAGGGAAGTTGAATGATATTTTATTATTTCAAAAAGTAAAAGGCAAAAAAGTGGCGTCCCTTTTGGAAGTTGAAGTGATTCAACTTCTTGGAATTTGAAGAGTCTCTTGTTGCTTCATTTGCCAATTGAAACTTATATATTGCTGCTGTTTGAAGAGCTGATTATCCATGAATTTATGCTAATGTTATGCTGTCAAAATGACAACTTGGTTTTTACTTCGAGGGATGCTTACCTCCTAGTTTCAATCCAATTTCGTGTTTGAAATACAACACCTAGTTGGTTTTCATTGCTGCTTCTCATCCAGACTAGCAGATTGAGCTCAACAGTTGAAGTTTTTAATGATATTTCCAGTTTTGAAGTTGCTGATGCAGTCACAGCTGAAAGTGGTTTTTGCATACAGCTTTTTGTGTGAATTTAATTTGCTTGTGGGTACTTTTCCAATCCATTCCTACACCCAAGGCGACCATCTTTGGAGAGTTTCAGATTTTAATTTTGAGTTGTTGATTTTTACTTGTCAAAATCGCCCCTCATGAAGGCCGTACCATTCTTGCTGCATTGGGATTCGTGTAAGAATTAAATTACGAGTTTTTGTTGCTGTTTCTTCATCTAATGTTGGGCGCCTATCTTCCAGCAGCTCATTGGTTTTCGTTTCACACAAAACGGAGGTATTTTGAGTGAGTTGTGAATATTTCTTTGAATTTCACAGTTGCTGATCAGAATTTCCAGAATTGTTATTTTACATCAGACTTGTTTAAGTTTGAATCTTCAGTCCTTTCTTCATCATTTATTGTTGATGTCTAACATGGAATCATCCAGTATCATGGTACATTGAATCTATTGTAATTTTCATGTAATTTGCAGCTCTTTTTCCATATTGTAAGACTGTAAACAGTAGTACTGTTCCAGTCCTTTATTGCTGCAATTCTTTCTTTAATTTCACATTAGTACCCCTGGATGGTTTACCGCCAGTGTGGATAATTGGATTTGTATTACTCTTGTACCCACTCTCAAGTGGTGAATCCCCACAACTCTGTGGATGCCCGCCGCAGCGGACGAATTGTTTTAATTGTAATCTTTTCCCCCCACTGTTTGGTGGTAGTGTGGAAATGCTCTTCATGGCTGGTTATCCGCCTATTCATTTCTAGTTTCAATTCAACACTCCGTCATATGTTAGCACCTCGCCCTCAGTGGGATCTTGAGTGCACATTCTTGACGTTGAGTAGTTTCTTTCAAGTATTTTTCATTTAGCTCCTCCACCATATGACAACACCTATTCCTCATTGGGATTGAGTGTGCATTCTTGGTGTGAGTTCTTTTCAAGTTTGGTTTTCTATTTGGAGCTAACGCTAATCAAGTTGGTTAAGTGCTGGTTATGTTGTGTTACTTCATCGAAAAAATTGGTTAGCATATTTCACTCTCCAAACTTCTTGGAGGAACAAATTATTTTTAGTAAGTCAGCCAATTGCCTTTGGTCATCATCCTAAGTCTTTAGTATCACATTGGTATGATCAGAATTATATATCATTTGGATACTTTCCGCAACTCGGGTTAATTATTAAGTTAATAAATAATTATTCACTTAAGTTGTCAAATCTTGGAAATATTAAAATAACAACTTCGTGTAATAATTCATTTAAAAGGCATTTAAGTGTGCTTCAAGTTGGACGCCTAGGCACAAGGGGGTCTTTTGCACATAATGAATTATTTAATTTGAAAAAAGCGTTTTTATAGGGAAAAAAATGTAAAGCAAAATGTGTTTTTTTCAGAGAAAAGAAAGAAAAAAAAAAAAAGAACTCTTCAAAAAAGTAACGAAAAAAACTATAAAAGGAGGTTGAGGGCTCATTTGAAAGGTTAGCCATGTTATGTTATTTGCTTTTGCTATTGAAGAGAACATAAACTTTTTCTAATTATTTTGAGGATGAAACCCCCCCTAACTAGTTAGTGTGATTTCATCCAAGAATCGGCAGTGAGCTGCAAAGAAGAGTTCCAGTATTTGGGTTGCAAGTATGCAATTTATTATGTGTTTTCAGTTGCATATTTTGGTGTGTTTGCTATCAAATTTTAAAAGTTATTGCTGGTATGGGGGCACCAAGTCCTTCCTAGTCCTTTCTAAACAGTTTGGTACTAAGATTTTGATTTTTAGTGGAGTTGTGATGCATTTAGTGGTGTTGTACCTACTGTACTAGCACTATATCAATGCCTGCACAAGTCTAATATCAGTTTCCAGACTAATATATTTTTCTTCCAGCATGTTGCGGTAGGGTTTGGGTATGCTCTTAGGTGTTATTTTTGCTCATGATCAATTGGTGGTGTATTGGGCACAACTGCAGGTGTTTTTTTGTGTTTCTCTGACTGTCCAGCCCTGTTGCTGCGTGTTATAAGTTGATACCATATGTAATGTCCCCTTCTCGAACATGACTTCTTCTGTTTGACCGTTGGCCTATTCTGGAGACCCGTAGGCTTCTCGGTGGTGAAATTAGGGTTTCTTGGTTGGTGGTTTTTTGTGCTCACGGATTGGTGATTGAACTGTGGATTCCTTCTGGGTTTTTTGTGAGCTTTTCGGTGATGTGTTCTTCTCGGCATTTTGAGCACTTTCACGAATTTACTATTTTTAGTAAATTCTATTTCTGGCAGTGGTCCTGTTGGGTTTGGCTCGATTGACCTTCTACTTCAATATGTTCAGTTGGTTTGCTCAACTTTGGCTTTGGGGCACGTTTGGAGAGATAAGTTGGATTATTTTAATAAAATCACATTATAATGTTATATTTTGCTGTTGACCCCCCCCCCTTAGCCTAGTGATTGAACTTAAGTTGTTTTTAAAAGTGGTCTTTGAGGGGTGGTGCCTCATGAGGATATTTAATATTTTTCTAAAGCTCAAAAATCAATGTTTGGAAAAGGACGCCCATCTTGAGGAGAATATTTTAAATTAAAAGTCAAAATTGCTTAAGACAAAGGGGACGCCATCTTTGGAGGGAAAAGGAGTTACTCAAATTTTGAAATGCTGGGTTTCTAGAAGCTTCTGGAAAGTCATCTCAAGTCTTTAAAAGGAGGTCTTGGTCTTCATTTTCATCATCCAACTTCTTGAGTAACGTTATGCTGCCGAAATGGTGAGAGGATTGCTTCGAGGAATGAATGCCTCCTAGCTAGGCTCAACTTCGTGCTTGTGAGACAGCACCTAGTGGAGAGATTTACTTGTTTGAGTGCATTTTGTAGTGAGGTATTGCTTTGTTACGAGTTGATGCATTTGTAGTTCAGTCACTTGCATTTTCATGTCATTTCAGTAGTTGCTGAGTTCATAGCTGATAGTCATTTTCACTCATATTTCAAAAATACAAAAAGATTTCATTCTGCGCATTTCATATTTTCACTTGTCTAGGTAGGGCGCCATATATTGTCAAGTTTCATGATTTTTAAACAAGTGCTGAATTTTGTGGAAAGAGATCGCCCTTCTCAAGGGGCCGTACCATTGTACTTGCCTTGGGATTTGAGCAGAAAATAAATAACCATATCTTGGGTCTGTTTTGTGTTCTTAGCTTAGGCGCCATCATCTAAGGAGTCATTTGCATCCATTTCCATGCATTTTGAGTGAGTGATGAGAGTTTTGTGAGCATATTATGGTGGTACTGTTTTGCTGTTAACAGTTTTCAGTTCTTACTCTGTCATAACAGCGTGCTTAGAGTTAATCATTTGAGCTGTGTTTGGAAGGAAAGGCATTGAGAGGACTTAAGGATAACATTCTACATTGTTGCAACATTGAAGACTCTCTTATATTGTGCTTAACAGATAATTTTCTGATATTGTAAGCTGAACAGTAGTACTGTCAGCATCTTTCTCAATTTCTGATAATCTCATGTTTGTAACTGCCCACTGAATAAGTGGAAGAGGTTGGCTTGCCGCCTATTTACTTGTTTTGCATTGTAATTTCCTAAGTCTCCGCCATATGGTCGCCTCTTATCCATCATGGATTGAGTAGCACATGCTTGGCGTTGAGTTAATTTTCAGTATTGCAATAGATAGGGATCCTCTGACCGTATGCTCGTCATTCGCCGGCGCATCTCTTGGTTAGAGTTCTTTTTCAGCATTTTCCTTTGAGATCCTCTGACCAATGCTCACACCTTGCCCACATCGGGATCCTGGTGTACATTCTGGTTAGAGTTACTTTCAGCATCGTTTTGGTTTACCAACTAACCTTAACGGGTGCTTGATTCAATGTAATTTGCCATTGAAAAATTGAAAAAAAATTGGCCCGGTATATTTCACCATATTATCACCTTTCTAAGGTATTCTTCTTGTCGGGTTCATGATTTCATTGATTATCCATGTTTTATGAAGTATTGCAGCAGTTATATGTGATGTCCCCGCTATTAACTCACCCATGAAGAAGAATTTGATTAATTAATTAAATATTAACATTGTCTTTTTTGTTTTAAAAAACGTTTTAGTTATTTAATTAATTAATTAATATATATGGCTTTAAAAAATAATATAATAATAAGACTAAGCTCTTATTAAACAATTACATTTAAATAAATTGGTTTTGCTGACCGAAAGGTGGCAGAAATAAATGGTGTTTGAGGCAGATATCTGGATCATCACGAGAGATTGAACATTGTTTGGATTTTGATATTAAAGTCTAAGAACGAAAACTCTCAGAGTTTGGAAGAGCGTGTCTGGACGAAAACCCAGCCATGGCTTGTCGTGGAATTTCTGAGTTTCTAACTATGCAAAATTGAGTATTTCTTGAACAATGATCACAAACAGAGGTTTTGGTCTATGGTGTGTGCGTCCTATTTCCCAGGCATTGTTCATTATCTGTTGTGTGCGGCTTATTTATTTGGTATTGTTCATCGTTCATTTCCCACCACGGACGCCAGGGTTCACTAGTGTGGGTAGGTTGTTGGAGCCATCAACTCAAGGCACGAAATTATTCTGGAGAGAGAGACCCGATATATACAGATTTATATTCACGAGGCATTTCTATTAACACTGGCACGGCTCATATTTACCAACACAGAGGTTATTTATTACAATGAGTGCTATTCTCTTCAACACCAGAGCCCTTGCAAGATTATGTAGACAATCTATGACTCGAGAAAGATCGTAGACCATTAGCACTAGTGTCTGTGACATCCGGATATTGGGATTGCCGTTATTACTAGTCTTCCATCGTTAGTGCGAAGGCACACTCACATTATATAAGCTCATTGGAGCAGAGGCATTCGAACATCATATTGTCAATATCAAGCATTCCAAAAGTAGATAGCCGCCACAAGAAAGAATCAGGTCAGCCATCAGCCATGGCAAATTGTGGAAGTCGATGAGTCTCATTTTGTAGCTGCCAAAAATTATTGGTATCTTTTAAAAAGGCAATAGCAATGGCGCTAACATATGTTGATCTCGTGGGAAGCCTTTTCCAATGACTTCCATTGGTGAATCAACAATGCATGGTCAAAGGCAAAGATAATAAGCAGACATACATTCGGGCAAGTCAATTATTACAAGTGGAGTGGAAGTTGGGTTGGCAATGGTCGTGGAAAAAGGAGGTCAAGATAATGAATTAATAACCTCCAACATTCTTATTCACTTAGCCGTCCATGATATTAAGGAACTAGTGGAGCAAGGCATCAATTAAGACAAATCAAAGAATTGCAAAGGAGACGAATACCAGGTCAGTAGTTCATTGCAATTCTATATGCAGTTTATGTAAGGGACTCTAAGCCTTAACATTCATCTTTGTTATATAATCTGGAACTATAGGTCAGATTCTAATTGTAAGACCTTGTTTTGAGTATATGCAATGTCATATTTGATGAAAAGACCATATATATTGTCTATGTGCCCGGATACTGAATACATATAATAGTCTTGTGAAAATGGCTGTGTAATCACATTGAAGTCTCAACATAGAATTTGCAAACATTCGTTTATTCTAATCTGCATATATCAGATAATAACCATTTTTTATCAGACTAGTTTGAGAAATAGCATTGTCAAAATAGAAAGGGAAATAGAAAAATCTAGTCAACTCAAGCAAGGGTCATTACAGTGGTATCAAAGCTAATATCCTGCTAGCTTGAGGGTGTATATCAGTTGCTTTAGTTACAACTTACATCAATGGCCAGAATTATGAATGGAAGATTGTTACCTGCCTTCCTACCTTCTTCACCAACATGGGAAAAGAATCCTAGCATGAAGAAAATATTAAAAGACCTTGCTCTATCACAACAAAAGATGAATCGTGATTTGCAGTGTTGTACCCAAAATAAAAATTTTGCTTCAATAAGGCATTTTGATTAAAATGGTCTAAATCTTGCAAAATTGTCGTCAAAAGTCAGTTTTAGGTCAAACGAAGCATGGGCTTTTTGTGGGTTTACTGTCCAAAGGATACCGGAAAATTTTGAAAATTTTGAAAATTAGGGTTTTCGGGCACCTATTTTTAGGAAAAACCCTAAAAATAGGATCTTTGCATAAATGACTGAAAATCATTTTGATTGGCTTATTTCACTTCACGATCACATTGGTCAAGTCAAAATCAAGAAAAAGTCAGTTTTTTCTCTAGTGGGTCTACTTCACTTTTTCAGGAGAAAAGTTTGAACCTCCAAGGTCAACAATGGTAGATGGCTAGGTACCAGGTGTCGAAATCTAAGCCTCAAACGCATCATAGAAGATTCTATGGAAAAAGATGCTCGAAACGATGACTCGCAACGGAGGGGATTTTCGAAGAGGTGAAAATCATCAGAAATTTTCTAACTATGGAGCATAAAAGCGCCCCTCCTAGCCAGGGGCGCCCAAGGTTTCAAAGGCACAAATCAACGTTTCAGGGTTTGTCACTTCCAAAAAGTCCTCTCCGGAATTCTTCCAGCTTCGCGATGAACCTACCAGCCTGTCCAGGAGATCTATCTAACGCCCGAATTTGACGATCAAACGAAGAACGAAAAAAGATAGAGAAATGAAGTTCGTCAAAATTTCACTAACACTGATAGGGAAAAATGTCCCTGCTGGCCAGGGGTGCCCAAACTTTTGAGGTACCAAATGCAACTTTTTGAGCAAATGACATCTAAGATGTTTATCTCACACTTGATCAGGCTTCTCAATGAGTCCGTTAGCAAATTAATCAAGTTTCCAAACTATCGGAATCAGGAGTCAAACAGAAGGATTTAGTCATAGTCAAATTGTGAGTTCAGAGCACAAAAGCACCCCTACTAGCCAGGGGCACCTAGGTTTTTGAACCCTCAAATGCAGTTGCTAGGCTTTGCTAAAATATTCATCCTGTTCGGAATTCTTCAACCTTTCCACTGAATATTTCAGCCTGATCAGAAGAATTGTCACTAGCCGGCAGCTGCAAATTGAACGAAGAACAGAGCATGAAGGACAAAATTAGAAAGTTGTAAAAATGGTTTTCTGGCAAAAAAGGCACCCCTGCTGGCCAGGGGTGCCCAAGATTTTAACATGCCAGATGCAGTTTTTAGGGTTTGTGCCTTCTAGAAGATCATGTTCAATTTTGATCCAGCTCCACAATGAACCTATTAGCCAGCTCAAGAGATTTGCCAAGTGCTAGGAAATGCACACTGGAGGGAGGTGAAAATCAAGTTTGAGATGGTAAAAATATTTGAAAATTTTCTAAGTTTGATGAGGAAAAGCGCGCCCAGAGTTTTGATGATCCAAAAGTCAAAATTAGGGTTTGCAACCTCAGGAAGTTCCTTTTCAATTTTGATCCTGCTCTTCAACAAGACATTCAGTCAGTCTATTGGATCTATCAGTCATTCAGAAATAGTGATCAAACAAAGGCTTCAGTGACGTTTGCAAAGGTCAAAAAATGAAAAAACTTCAAAAAAGTTTCTAAGTCTAGGAAAGTTGGCACCCAAAGTCAACTTCGACTTGAAGATATTCTTGAAGTGAAGCGCATGCCTTGGTCGCCCTTAACTTTAGGGATTTTTCAACTGAGCTCAAACTGATGAGCAGTCTTCAGCATGCAACTACAAATTGAACTTCAAACTGCTCCATTTTCTTGTTAACTGCACCCTTTCTCTCATGCATGATTTTTGACGCCTATTAAAGGATGTCTTTATTTTTGTTGACTAAATGGAGGTCCAATGAGGTCGCTTCATCCTAAATTTAGGATTTAACTGCATGAGGCGCCTTTATTCATGAAAAATTATTTAAATAAGCATTTGGGCGTCCATTTTCTCCATCACAGGTTGAAGACGAGCTCATATTATCTCATGCAAACAGGATTTGTAGGTGCTCAAAGAAGAATTTTTCAGATTTGTTCAAAGATTTATGATCGGATTGCATAGAAGAACACATTGGCAACATCAATTTTTCCAGAGCAATTTTCAAGAACAAATTCTCTTTTTCTTCAGTTTTCAACAATCTGGGTCCTCGTATTTTTGGCTTCTATTGAAAATCAGCAACTTTTCTTCGAAGCTTCTACCCTAAATTTTAGGTTTTTCTCTTTCTTCTGTCTTTTTCTAAAGTTGATCAACTGAGTTTACATTGTACAAAATGTTCCAAAAATTTTGGCCACTTCAGGCTGAAAGTTAAAGGCTTTGCATGGTGGTCAAAAAGATATCTTTTTCAAAATCTGGTCATCGGGGTTCGTTTAGTACAACGTTGGCAACAAAACCCATGTTCCAGAATTTTTCAGGAAAATTGTCCAACAATTTCCCTCTTTTTGAAGTTTCCTTTGCATGATGGTGAAAAAGTCATCTTTTTCGAAAACGGACAATCTGTGTTTGATCAGCACAGCATTCTCAACAAAACCCACGTTTCTGAAAATTTTCTAAAAATTGTCCCTCGATAGACTATTTTTAGCCTCACCAAAAGCTATTTTTAGCTTTTTCAGAAGTTCGTCCGAACATATCCAAGTTTACAATCAAAAGTCTAGTTTTTCATAATGCAATTCAATCCAATTGAATACAAGACCAAATCAGTCTTGATTCATGACTTCTTGAAAACTTTTGACACTGACTTGTGCCATGTTCATCCAATGATTAATTTGAGCGCTTTGGAAGGCATAGATAGTACTACAATCAAGCATCTTGATCGCTCTGGATTGTTGGCAGCAGCTTCTATTCCCATCACAGTGTCAGACCTCAAGTTTGTCATTGCATGCATCAAGCATTACAACCCTTCTACACGACAAATTCAATCAGCAGATCGGCGAGTTGTTTGTAGCCTCAAGCCGAGTTGTCAAGACCAGTATGCTTTTATTAGACAGCAAGAGGATGCGAAAGGTAGTCCCAATTTCAGAGCCGCCAATTGTACATCCTCCACTACCTTCCTCTTCCAAGGGAAAATCCAAATCCAGAGTCAAGACCATAAGCAATCCGCCCAAAGGTATCAGGGTTAGCAGAAAGATGAAGAATTTGAAAGGAAATGCAAGTCAACAAGAACAACTAGCAAAGATGGTTGAAATTAAACAAAATGTTGTTGGTGCTCTCAAGCTCGTAAACAGATTCATCACACAAATCCCATGCCATTATCTTCATGATGATGGTACCTACATCAATCTCAGTGTCGTACAAGCAAAATTCTAGAGTTTGGTTCATGATGGTTTTGATGGTGATCCTGTGGCATCCAAGTTGAATCATTTTTCCGTGATGTCAACAAGTTTTGACAAGGCAGCTGAGGAGGTCAAAGAATGTCTAAAATTGATTACAGATGGAGAGAAGACGTTGAGTAAACAATCCATTATTTTGGACAGTATCAAAGTGCCTGAAGAAGATGCAGTTAACAATTTCCTGGAGGATATGATTACTCAAGATGGCTTGGAGTAAACAGCCAGTTAGATCCCACGATTTTCTTCATGGATAGAGTCAAAGGCAGCAGTCAACTTAACATCACTCTTGAGTTCAATTTGCTGATTTCATGCATGTTTATCTCTTCCTCGGGAATATCTTTGGTGGAGGTGGAATTTTCAGTTAGGATTCAGTTAACTGATGTTAGTTGACTCTCATATCAATAAGACTTGCATGTTGGCAAGTCCAATTAGCTTGAGTTTTAGACCAGTTAACTGAGGTAGTTTTTTCCAGTTAGTTGTTAGGTTACCTTTGTTTAGACATAGGAAAAAATCTTGCATGTTGGCAAGACTGAATGTTAACTCAAGGAGATTTTAGGGTTCCCTACTCCTTTGAGATTCTATATATAAGAGCACCTTGCTCATTGTATTTTAACTTTTGCTTGTGATAACAAATTGTTGTGCCACTTTCGCCTACAATATTGCTATTCAGTATTGGTTCACATTGTGTAAGAACAAGATTGTATGCTTACTTGTGGCTGCAAATCATTGTTCAATTTATTGTTTAATGTCATGTTATAAAGCTGGTTTGATTGTCTATTGTGTGTTTGTTTCATCATACAATTTGCTGTCCCGGATGTGCTAGTGTAATCTTTGATTGAAGTTGAGATAATAAGTCAGGACAGCCACATGCCTTTGATCCAAAATTCTCAAAGTTTTTCATGTTTGTTGTTTCAATAATCTTTCTTTCGATCTACACCTCGGATAGAGTGTTACACCTCCTTGGGAATTTAGAGATGAGAATTATCATTTAATGTTGTTTCTACTAATCTATATTTCAGCCAACACCTCGGACAGAGCACCTCACCTCCTTGGGAATCCTAAGATTTGGCTTACCGTTTGAGTCTTTACTTGCATAGACTTTATTTCAGCATAAATCTGAAAGAGCAATGAGCCTTCGGATGCATTCTGAGATATAGTTTATCTAAGTGATCCAACCATTCCCAATTGCTCCTAGATTCCCTCGCTCTAAATTACTTGAGGAGATAGAATAGTTTTAGCGTAGGCTTAGTTGTAGTTGGATTTGCGAAACCAGAGAAAATCTCAGCTACAACACAGAGAGTTTTATAAACCTTGTGCTCTTAAGTTGAGAAACTTGTTTCTTTTAAAAGCATAATCAGCAAAGAGGGAGCTTCCCCTCCAAATTTGAAGAGCAGTTAATCTGTGCATAGCTATCCGTTTCCAATGCGCACTCCAGAGGTGCGAATTGAAATGCCAACATGCAGCAATCACGACGAAAGATAAATCATGACTTGCAACGTCTTGCAGATTCGCTTTCAAGAAAATCCAAGCACTTCAATGACTCTTCCACACCTACAAGAAAAGGAGCTCATGATCTATTTGTACAAGAAGAGGAAAGAAAAACTACAAGAGAGGTTTGCAAAAATCTGCATGAGGAGTTTGAGAAACAAGCTGATGAATATGAGGACAAAAGGAAAAGATTTTGTAATGATTCTAATGATGTGCCCTTGTTTGATCACAACTATGTCTGGTCATTCATGGTTGAAGATTGTAATGCATCCACAAGCGAGATGGTTGGTTCTAACGTTGACAACCTTCTATACATGAAGACAAATCAGAAAAGATAGTTCATGGCAGCTAAGGTCACTTCGATGATTGGGAATGAAAGCCTTTCGTATTGGAAGATTTGGAGGATCAATTTATGGTAAAGGAAGGAAAGGTAGTGAAAGTGTTATCGAGGATGGATAATACTCATAAACACATTGAAGATCTCATTTGGACAGCTGAAATTGAGGAGAGGCAAAAAGCAACAGTAAATGGTATTTCTCATACACACTTGCACTCTATCAAAGAAGCGTTGGAATTAATGAAAGATGACTATTTGCAATTGCTTAGGGATTGAGACATGGCTGTCAA
>VDFB02119374.1:0-29399 GCA_007258455.2 Sequoia sempervirens | reverse complement strand
AAAGAGGTGTGGAAGTTCATGTAATGTCTCTTGCTAGTTCTGATGTAGATTTTTAATTTTTAGCTCTTGGACATTTCGACAAACGGTTATTTTGCAATCTGATAACTATTGTTTATATGTTTCTTTTTGTATTTTGAATTTATGTGCTAGTTAAGATGCATAAAATGACTTCTATAGACTCATCTAATTATGCAAAGCAAATAAACAAATAATCTAGATGCAAAGTAAAGCATTTTATGATTTGCAAGGCAAGTACATTTAATTGGGTTAGCTGCTACAGAATTCTGACACTATTACAAACAGTTTGAATGCATTCCCCCAAATAGTTACTTAATATTGCAAATGAAGAGCTCACACCATTTACAAATCTGAGCTTTAACATATGCCAATGAATCAACAAGTAGATGGCAGCAATATACTATCTAATGCAACTGTGATACATTGAATGTATAATGCAAACTAAGCTCACAACTTTTGTTTATGACAGTTATCTATCCAACTTGATTCAACCATAAACCTGCCCCTTGAAAATGTAATGATTATATCAGATGCAAACCGCCTCAACTAACATGACATAATGCATTCTCTATATGTAATGAAACTACAGTTGTTGTGGTGACAACAACTACACAAATGCAACTTTATATATAATATAATGAATGGAACTTGGAATTGATGGCCTAGGAAAATATGCTAGCAATACCAGCTCAGACGTCTTTCTCATGTAATCAAATTTCTTGCTGCTTGCATTCTAGCCAACCACGTATTGATCTTTGACTTCTTTGAATTTGTCTTGTCTTGGAACCGATAGATGTTTAAAGCAGCTCCCAATATATTTTCTACTCATAAGTCTTTTAGAAGATGTGAATTCCTCACTATATGTCACTCCTTTCGGGAATATCAATTTCTTGTATTCAAGTGATTTGTCTTATCCGAACTACAGAGTCATTCCTCTAGGTGGCGTCTACAGAAATTCAAACCAGCTTATAACATTTTTGTCTTATCTGTCAGATTTGACCCTCCTATGATGAAAGTCGACCCCAGATG
The DNA here is from genome assembly GCA_007258455.2 of Sequoia sempervirens. NCBI lineage: Eukaryota > Viridiplantae > Streptophyta > Pinopsida > Cupressales > Cupressaceae > Sequoia > Sequoia sempervirens. Next base: position 28,352 of record VDFB02119374.1, on the reverse strand, counting down.
AAGAGTTTGATATAATATCGAACCTTCACAAAGAAATCGATATAATTTTTGACACTGTTTCTCTCTTTAGATATAATTTACTCTTGTATTTATGACGCCTCAATGAGAAGATATATTTGATTTCCCCAACTCAGCAAACTAATTTATCCTTATTCAAACTTGTCTTATCTGGTGACAAAGTTTGATCTCACCTTCCACAAATAAAATTGATCTGGGTATAAAATAATCTTCAAGCTGCTATAGGCAACTTCGAAGCTGCCAACAATGATACCATAATCTGAAATAAATTGATTCCACCAAAATCTGCAGATATATGATTCCAATCGACTTCTCCAATATTTAATCAATCTCCACAAATTTGGCCAAAGGCCACAAAATTTTTCAAATGTAGAATTTTGGAAATATCTCCTTGATGATTGCAGCAATACAACAGTTATTACAATGGTGAAGTTGTGATAATAAACCAGCTATCATAGCCATTCAGTTAGGGCAATAATACAAGAACTACTGCACCTGCAAATTCTTCAATTAAGCACCTATAGAAATTCTGGATGGATTTCTCAACTCCAGCTAAGGTTGATATTTCACAACCGAACCTAGCACTCTAGAGTCTTCAAACCCTCGAGCAAGCTAAGCATTCAGCTTCAGCTTCATACCAATCTTGTAATGAGTAATGAATTTGAAAGTCAAGTGTGTCCAAATGCTTAGCCAACAACTTCTTAATAGATTTCTCAACAAGTCTCTAAGAAGCTTTTAGAATAAAATATTATTTTATTCACTTAAGTGACTTTATGATTGATTATTTTATTTAGTCACTTTATTAAATTAATTCAAATATAAAGTCACTCTTAAGATATTATTTATTGGAAGAACTTTGTAAATAATTAATCTAATATCTCCACTTTATTTAATTAAAATAATAAATTAAGCTATCATTTTGATATATTATTATTTTTTGGACAACTTAATCAATTAATTTAATTAAATCACCATACCTCCAATTCAGGGACATGACAGGTCATTTGTTCAAAACATGAGGTCAATTGATATGCCATTTGGCAAATAACATTGTTTGTATAAAAAAGGTCTCAATGGAGAAGTGATAGCTTTAAATCAACTATGTATCCACTTACAAGGATCCAAACATTACTAAAACAAAAATTTAGGCTCCATTATCAACAAGATCATGTTATTTTTGTAGTAGAGAGAGGGAGAGAGGAAGAGAGATGTTTAGGCTCAGTTATCAACAGATCATGTTATTTTTGTAATAGAGAGGGGGGGAGAGGGAGAAATGGGGATACAAAGAGGGAGAGAGAGGGGGGGGGGAAGAGCAAGAGAGATGGGATTAAGGAGATAGAGATAGAGAGGAAGGCATATATAGAGATGATGGAAAAGGAAAAGGATATGGAGAGGAGAGGGAGAGATAAAAAGAGAGAAGGGAGAGGGATAGATAGAGATGGAAGAGATAAATATGTAGAGGGAGAGAGAGGGAAAGATAGAGAGATAAAGATAGAAATAGGAAGTGATATAGAAAGAGAGGTAGAGAGAGGGAGAGACATAGGGGCAGAGAGATGGTGATATAATGAGATAAAGATAGAGGAAGAGATGGAAGAATAAACATGGAGAGATAGAAATAGAGAGGAAAAGAGTTATAGATATAGAGGTCTAGGAAGAGGCGGAGAGGGAGAGGGAGAGAAATGGATGGATAAAGATAGAAAAATAAGTCTAGAAATAGAGGGGGGAGATGAAGACATGTGTAGAGATGAAGATAGAGTGAGAGAGGAAGGAGACAAATAGATATAAAGGTAGAGATAGAGATAGAGATAGAGGGGATAAGGAGAGAGTGAGGGAGGGATATATGGGGAGAGATAAAGGGATGTGGAGATAGAGGTGGAGGGAGAGAAAGGGAGAGATATAGGTAGAGGGGGAGAGAGAGAAGAGGGGGAGAGAGGGAGAGAGATAAGTAGAGAGAGAGAGATGGAGGGTAGAAGGAGAGGGAGAGGGAGAGAGGGAGAGATATGAATAGAGGGTGATATAGAGAGGTGGAGAGTGATAAGGAAGTATATAAAGAGATAGGGAGAGAGATAGAGATATGGAGATAGACGTAGAGAAAGGTATGGATAGAAAGAAATAGAGAGAGCAAGAGAGATAGAGTGAATAGGAGAGAGAGGTAGAGATAATGAGATATAAATAGAGAGGGGGAGGGAGAGATAGGGAGATGGAGATAATGGGAGAAAGAGAGAGAAAGAAGGTGATAGAGACATGGTCAGTGCAAGATGATGATGGCTAAATAAGATCCTTAAGTGGCAATGAAAATATAGAAAAATAGACTTAAACAAATTCACATAAGAATTTGAATAGGTTATTAACATAATTTGGAAAATGTGTAAGAATAGAATTTGTAGAAAATTGAATTTTATTTGTAGATTACTAGGCCTTTTTTGGAAAAAAAATAATTTTATTTGGTGAAATTTTGAAATTTCAATGCATTAGTACTTTAAATTTTGAAAAATAAAAAATAAAAAAGCATGTGTTTTTCTAGCCAACCTAAGTATGGACAAAATAAATATTTTTTTTATCTTTCAATATAAGTAGAGGATACATGTCTGGATATGAATGATGAGAAGAAACATATTATTAACAATGTAAGCAATATGGGGAGCTAACAAGGTCATAAGAAGATCATGAAAAAATATATGGTTAACAATGTAAGCGATATGTATATATGTACATGGTGCACAAACATGTATGTATGTATGTATGTATGTATGTATGTATGTATATGCATGCATATATACATATATACATGTACATGTACATACATACATGCATGTATATACATATATGTGTACTTTATATACATACATATGTGTGTGCATATTTATATGTGTGTGTGTGTGTGCATATACAAACATACATTTACGTATAAAATATTAAATATATAATATACATACAAGCATACACAAACATTTCATATATTTATATGTGCATATATACAATTGTTTATGAAACTTGAATTTGACAGTTTAGGAGGTCTTCAAAAATATAAATGTTAGATACAGATGTATATATATATTATATGCATGTATGTATGTATCTAGATACATTTACATATATGTACATATATAAGTTTGTACACATGTCAAATATAAATTATGTCAATACACATATCCATAACATAAATATAAATGTCTATTTTCCAACCCTAAAATTTCAAATTGAAGTTCTCTAAATAGCTAAAATTTGAAACCCTACAAGGTACATGTGTATATGTGTGTGTGTGTATGTTTATGTATGTATATATAAATGTTTATATGTACATGTAAATGTATGTATATGCATATATGTATACATGCATGTATACACATATTGTTGAAAATGAAGGTAATATTGTAGCTTAAAACTTGTAAAACTATGAGACTGTAGATTTAATTAAGTGTTCTTTGTCACAATTCTTTGTGTATGATTAATCTGTTTAGATCAATTTTATCAATTGTAGAAAGATACAAAAGATTGTAGAAGAATGAGACAAGGAGATAGAAGTGACACAGCATATACATGGAGAAACCCTTTCAAGAAAAATCTCCACCAAAATCAATAGTGCTTGTATTATTTAACATTAGAACAAGATTACAATAATATTGTATCAATCCTTGATTGATATGCTTCATTTCCTTCAACAATCCTTCTTCACAACCTGCAATAAACTCTCACAAAACTCTCATACGCTTGCTGCAATTAATAGACAATAATATGAGCATGTAAACTCAGAAGAGTTGTATAATACAAGAGCATAAAGCTCCTCACAAAAATCTACACCTAGATTGGGCAAGTAGAGTTCCAAAATGTAATATGAGGTCATTTGACCAAAGTCTTCCTCAATTTAGGTGCCCCAAACTGAACACTTAACTAAACTTTGGTCAAGAAGATATCATGTAAATATATTCTCATGCAAAAGGTGTTAATTGAAAGATGCCAACTTGGGTGCCCAAGGTGGTCCCAAGTCAATCTTAGTTAACTGAAACATATCTCTCCACCAATTCATGCAAACATTATGCATGATTGATCATCCCCACTTAACTGAAAGTATCCACCTGTTATCTGTCATGCAACTGAAGTCATTAGTCATGCAACTCAACTCAAGTCAACTAGCATTCAACTCAAAATAACTACATGCAACTAAAGATAACTGAACCATGTAACTGAACTGAAAACTGATAGTGCCACTCCACTCATGTAAATATCAATCCCTAATTTGTAGGATCAAAAAATGCATTAATAAAGTGTTATCAATCCTCCAAATAGTTAACTAAAGAAAGGTGGGTTCCACCTTCCATGTGGGCACCCCATGTGCTCCTATCTTGTAGGAGCTCTTCTTGGATGTCCCCACATGTTCCTATCATTTAGGAATAATCACAAATGTCAATTTACATGTTCATTTCATTTGAATTTAATCTCTTTCTAATCCTAGTGTTGGGGAACACTTTCCAAGGACATAGGAGATACGTGAAATATGTTTAGGATTGCAATTAAATGGCATCTTATTCCCAACACATATGTATACATACAACCCTCTATAGAGCACCACTTAGGTCTTAAATAGAAAAACATTCCCATCAAGATGGAAACTGCAGAAACAAAAAAGGTTCCCCACTCTCATGCCTATGAGTCCCACCATCATTGTAACATTTGAAATGGCCTAACTAGGAAATCATAAACAATTCCCCATGGGGGGAAATGATACCATCTGTTCCTCCACGATCTCTCCTTGCAACCACCTATGAGACTCATTATTGAGAACTGGTGATGGAAAATTCATTTCTCAAGGTGCACATGGGCTTACCAAGCGTGAATTTTCACCTTTTATCCATGGCAGACCCACCAACAGGCTCAACCAATTGCACGCCATATATTACTTCTAATGCTTAGAAACCTCTTCAGGCTATGCCAACTTGACACATGGCTTGGGGGAAGTAGGTGCTTTTAACAAAACACAAACACCACTCACTCCTTTTAGTTGGTGCATGAATCCACCACATGGCATCCCACCACATTACACCATAAGCATAATCCCTAAATTTGGTAGTAGTTGTGTGGCTTTGGCATGTGGATTAAATCTTCGTGCAAAATTTGAACTTAAGCGAAAAACCATGGTAGCTTGAAAGAAAATGAATTATCTCTAACAATGCCTCGAAAAAGAACCCTTCACAAAATAAGGGTGTAGTAGACAAAGTTTACATCTTTTGGTGACTCTTGGGGAACTCTGCCTACAAAGGTGAGAACCTAGAATTTTGGCCCTACACATAAAACTCCTAAACATCAAAAGGGGAAAATTGTTGCTCCTATAGCTTTTGAAGAGAAAATTGCATATATTCCCATTTCTCCTTGGATGGTTGTGTCTTCTTCTTTAGTGCTCTGGAGACCTTATCCAAAGTGATCATCTCTTTAAAAGAGAATTTTTTTATTGTTTGTGTAATAGCCTTCATATGATACTCCAGTTGGGTGAGTGGCAGTAAACCCCTTCCACCTTGGCAACACTTGGGGATTGACTAAGGCCTTGAAAAGCAACCTAGTCCTATTGCTTCCCTTTCAATATCTACTTCATTTGATTATTTTTCATGAAGGTGTCACTTGGAAGGAAAGGGGAGGGAAGTCCCAATTGAACAAGCTACTCGATGTGCTTATCCATGCCTATGATTGTTTGATTTTAAGAATTTGAACATGCTTTACATTTTAGATTCATCTTGTTACAACTAAGAACCTTATTGGCCTTTTTAGATAAAAAAGACACCTCAAAAAGCTACAAAACAACACGCTATGTTAGGAATTGTCACACATGTAACCCTAAAACATTGAACATGTCAGTATAACAAAACCCAAAACCCCCATAAGCTCCTAACAAATCCTTTTATAAATAGCTCTTTATCTTCCAAGAAATTGGAGATCATTACCAATCATAAAAAAAGGAAAAGAACCTATGATAGTATATACCACATGGGGCAATCCACCATTGAAAAACACAAAGATTGGGTTTGTGTGATCTTACATATAGTTAGAGCCAAATGGATATGTGCAAGTGCTCCAATCCTTGACAAAATCAACTCAGGAGCAGGAGCAGGAACTCATAGTAATAATGGTATCAATTATCTCACAAAGGCACCCAATCAACCCATATCTAAATATATTACAAATAACCACAAAACCTATAATAGCAACCCACCCAAGAGTAATAGAAACCTTTAAAATTTCAAGACACTCATTTTATTCGTGTCATGTATTAGAAATTCTTAAGATCTCTTGAATTATTTTCATAACACATCTTAGAGAGGTTGGAAGATTCATGCTTGAATGACATGCAAGAATGATAGAATACATATTCCCTTGGAGTAAGCTTGGATACATACTTGAAAGAGAAGTTCCTTTTGTAAGTACCTTGTAGGCCCTTCTTATAAATAAATGGAACCATGTTCTTAAAAGCAATGTGGGATTACATTCTCATTTTTTTAAACAATATTTTTTTCTTATATTACCTTCAAGTCCAATCAAAATCTTTATAAACATTTCTCAATTACTATCTTCTTTACTAAATAAGTTTTTTCAAAGACCATTTATTAACTTTGAATAGTTTTAGGACATCATTTTCTATTTTAAATTATCTGGATTTTCATCTCTTTATGTTATTTGTGTTCCTTCTTTTGTTTCCATAGTTGATTTTTTCATTATTGTGGCTTATATGGTAATAGTTGGATACTACAAATCTGCTACATCATGTGGTAAGATATGAACACAAGTAATTTTCCCAAGTTTTTTAAATGTCATCCTCTATAATTTATAGGTATTTTATCTTGACACATGGTTTAGATATCCAATTTTAGTGTCCCTTGCCCTTTTGTTTCTCTTAATCCATATATCAAAACCTTGAAATATGTATACAAACCATTTTTAGTTGCTAATTGAGTGTGACTATAAGATAGATATAGATAAATTTAGTTTCACATCTTTACCATGAATTTATTTTCAAGTCAAGTTTATTGAACCCTAATAAAATATTTTTTACCTTTGATTGATTGTTATATTTGAATAGATTTTCTTTTTCTTCTTTTCTTGAAAAATATAGTACAATATGCTTTAAGTACAAAAGAGAAAAAGTGGAGTCGATATTAATCTTGTATGTGCAAGTATTAAATATCTAATTTATGTCCATTAATTTTAGTTTGAAGATTACTTTTTAATAGTTGGAATTATTTTTGAAATAATATTACAACATTTTCTTCTTCCAAACTTTTCATTCATTTGAATGCTCCTATTTTGCAGTGACTAAAACCTCTAATCTTTTCTTTTTTCAAAAAAAAATAATTATATTATAATATTTAGGCTTGGTGAGTTTAGTATAGTAAACATAATTCCCTTATTCAAACCCAACACAAAATTACTAATGTAATCCTCTTTTAAAACCTCAAGTAATGAGCATGTCTTCAAAGACTTGTAAAATTGGTTGTATACACAAAAATAGAAGAAATACCTAATTGTAATCCATGAAACATAATAATTTCTCAATCTTTATTTTGTGTAAAAAAATTCTCTTAACTTAACTTTAAACTTTTCCCAAGAAATTGTGGCCACTTCATATAAATTGTCAAATTATTTTGTCTTAAATACATATTATATAAGTACTTAGTTAATATAAATAAATAAATAATTGATGAAATCCAAAAACATTATTTAATAATATTTAGTAATCTAGAAAATCATCTAAACATTTGAAATCTAGAGATATTGTTCAATGATATGGACCTTTTCTAATTTTTTTATATGTAAATTTATTCTTCCCTTCAAGAATATAATTAAGTCACATCTATGCTCTATGACTATCTTGCATATCTATATATTTCTATTGTAGGCAATCCCTCTCAGCTCACACTCTATCTATCTTTTCTTGTAGGGTCATCTAAACACGATCAGTAAAAGAAGATGCTCTTGCTCTCAAGTCTTGAAGATCAACTGGAGCTTGATCCCTCTCTACTCTAAGCTTCTCATATGCGACTCTTAAATGCACTAAGGGATCAAACATATTTAAATTTCACCTTGTGGTATACTATGGCTTATAATTGGCCTACATGGGTTGATGGTCATACATTGGGAATAACCTCTGCCATGACTTGACCCATAAATTCGATCAATTCTTAAGCATGAACTAGAAAAATAAAAACATAAAATTAATTCAAGTACATGATCATACAAATCAAAATCAAAATCAAACACAACATATAGTATACTATGAAATCATAACAAGTATGTAATATCATATACCTTGGATCACCAACTTGCCAATGAGGATCCATGCATGAAATGACTATAGCTATTTTTGAGCTCACTTATGACACTAATGTATGGTAGCATCTTCTCCTCTCATCTCCATGTGCTTGTGGATGTTAGGTCTCTTAGGTTTAGTAGGATGTTCTCATGATGTGCAAGAACAAGACCTAGGTCTCTCCCCGAGGCATCATGAACCTCCTCATGCTCCTTGAGATTACCTCATGATTTTGCATTCAATTGATCCTCCTATTCATCATCTCTCCATACACCACCATCATCATCTGCATCCTCCTCCTTGAAATCCTTGTGATATTGTTGACATGGCCCTGAATCATCGATAGAATGGTCCACAAGAAATATAGGATCTTGGCATGTGGTGCTCCACCATCTAGTATATGAAATTATCACTCCAACATCATTAGCATTAGATATGGGATGTGCATCTCACTCCTCGTCATCAGATTCACTCAAGGGGACATCCATGATGGTCAGTCGAGCTATATCTTTGGGTTTGGCATCACTGCAAGTAGATTAGAGATAGCTCAATTGAAGAATAAGAACTCCTTGAAGGTGATCGAGTTATTGGGTCACTCGGTCATAGTAAAAGGGAAAAACTATATACTCATATCGACCAGCAAAAATACAACCCACAACATCAAACGTCTTGGCATAGTAAGCTCAATTTCAATGACTAAAAAAGACATTATTTTTTTCATTTCTAATTTTATTATTACCCAAGAAAGAAGAAAAAAATTATTGATAAAATAAAGATTGAGTAAAAATAAGAAAATTCAAAATCTCAATTATTTTGGGTTACTTGGATATGTCCACCAAGGCTATGAATATTGACTACTAGTGGAGCTATACCTTGACAAAACTAGAGATATCTCTAATAGGTGTGAATATCTAGATGGTAGTTGAGCAATGTTTAGCCATGTGGTATCATGTCTATTAGTAATCATGCTTGTACTCATTGAACTATGTTTTCTGGCTGGTAAACTAGTCTAATGTAAAGCTATAATATTTAATCTTTTAAACTTTAAGAAGGTTAAATGAACTCAAAAGTACCCATGATTGTTATAAGTTTCTCTCATTCTTTCTTAATCTATGAAGATGAATCCTACCCATGAATTGTCTTAAGAATTTTTTTTATTATATCAAGTGTTACTTTCTAGGGTCATTAGTAAATTCACTTATTTTAGAATACTCAAGAGTATTCTATATTAGAACCACCATATTTGTATACCTCACAATAACATCCCTAATTTATATAAAATTATGGAACCCCTTTTTTGTCTTTGTCTTCTTTGTTTCTTAGTTCATACTTTTTCCATTATTGGCATTCAATCAAATATTTTCTTCAATGGAATCCATTGGTCAAATTATATGCTTGAACTTGTGCTTTTCTTTCCCTCATATCTTTGCTACCATTTTTTTCCTCAAATTCCTAATTCCCCAAGTTATAAGGCTTCCTTTTAAGTCCTTTTTATCTTTTAATTTTTTAGGCTTTTCCTTAATCGATTACTATGTCATTAGGTTTTGCAATTCCACAAGACACCACTCTATCTTTTGGACAATGTTTTGAATCTCTAGGAATTTTTCTATCATCCTTTTTTCTCAATTCCTAAGTTTCCTTCTTTAGATAATAAATTTTATATTACGAATATATGTTTTTGGTGTTCATATATATTTATAAGATTTTAATTATGATAATTGTCAAATTCCTCATTTTTATTTAAATAATATCATTGAATTTTTATTGAATAATATCATTTTTCTATTCTCATAAATAAGATTTACCATATCCATTCATAAAAAAGTAACTATTTATCCATTCGTTATTAGATAAAAGAGACTATTTAATTATACTAAATATAATTCAAAATCTTCTGAGGCAAAGGAAAATTAAACCAACCCCTACTTAACAATCTTGAGAAATCAATGTATTCCAAAACAAAGGAAAATTACACCAGCCGCAATCTACAAAAGCCAATATACTAGTGAGCATAGAGGCAAATGGCATAGGGAGGATAGGGTGCTCTCAACCAACTCATAATTTTAGATATGTTTGAAACATGTGTTATTTTTATCAAATAAAATAAATAAATAATATTTTAATCTATTAATTTTTGAGATAAATAATATTTTAACTCATATTTTATTTTATCAAATAAAATAAATAAATAGAAACTTTTAATTAATTGAAAAATAGGTAATAATAAATATAGTTTCTATGCATAACCGTTGGTCCTCTGACCTAACTCTACCTATCATATGATCCACATCTCTCCATGCCCTTTCTAACATGAACTGGTGGTGAAGTTATCTGACTGTCTTACCAAGGAAGCAGGTTTATATGTTTCTTGTTTCTAACAACACATTTACTTACAAAAAATACATACCAAGGCTTTTTCATTTTACAGTCAATAAACACTAACTTGAAATCTAATATGGCACTCTCCATTGTGAGTTAGTTGAAGTTGTTGATAATGGTTGCTTTGGTAGATATACATCTGATGCTAGATGACAGCATAAAATGTACTAAGGGAGAGGAGCCTATGGTGGGTAGGGTAACTTTGAGTGAGGGGTACATGTCATCAACGTCCGAGTTAGACAAAAAAAAATCCACATTTCTTGACCGTCGAGCTGGCATCCCCCCATTTTTTTGGCAAAAATTGGGCACATTTATCAATGTTTTTGGACCATTTTTCAAAAACCACAAAAAAGAGCCAAAAAAAGTTATGGATTGATAGTGGGTCACTAAATCATGTAATATTGGTATGCTGATGTGGCATTACATGATTGGTTAGTTTATGTATTTTTTGAATTAAAGTGATTGGTAGTTGGATATTAAGTGTAAATTTATTGGCTCTTTTATTTTCCAAAAGTGGGCCCCAGACTATCCAAAGTTGGGCCCTAGGCTATCCAAATCTATACCCACGATCGGTGCCTGACCCATGATTAGCTCCTCTCCCTTACATGCAAATAACTTTGAAAAGATTTATTGCGATACTGAACTTACACATAAAGCAGGGCTATTGCATTAAATGAAGCTAAGGTAATTTAGAGTTAGTGTTGATCATTTATTGTACAATGGCTTTATTTGAATAAGTTATATTTCTTAAATCTAAATTGATTCATCATTAAAATATTATTTTATGCATAAGTATTATAATTTACTATTAATTTGTGGTCCATCTCTTTGGACACCTCAACAAGAAACATGTTGATGTGGCATCATAAGGATGTGGACTTGAAATACTAGTTATAAGTAGGGATCTTGTCAAGTAAGTCATTGTATAGTATTGGGAGTGATTTAAAAATGCCACAAATGCTTTTGAAAGACACTAAATTAGGGTGCTCAAGTATCGGGTCAATTTTCCTAATATCGATTAAGTGATTGGATTTTTTATCAGTCACAATGCTTCATGTGATCAATGAATTTTCCTATATAATGAGCTTTTTATCTATTATTTATTCATTAAGTGAGGATTAATTGTGTTCTATTTGCTTGTTTGCACTTAGTAGTACCATAATTTCAAAGCTCTCAATCAATTTAAACTAGTGAACTCAACTTTTAATTCTAGCCATCCAATCATATAGTAAAATATGTATGAATGGGATGTTATCCTAAATAATTCATAAATCTGATTCTTATGCAATATTAATATGTTGGTTAAGGCACTCGTTGAACACAACCAGCATTACTTATACAGCAAAAATTTAATTTGATAAAACCCCTTTATATTTTTATCAATAATAAGATTCTGGTGTAATGTGCACCATTTCAACCTAATATTACCTATAACCTAACATTACCACCTAACATTACACACCCCTAATACTTGTTAAAGTGTATATATATGAAGGCCGGACTAACTGATCTCATGCAATTAGAAAGATGAAGATGAATGGCCTGCACGCAGTGATAGTACCTTTCCCTGCACAAGGCAGTATGAATCCTCTTATCAATTTGGCTTAGCTACTGTCTTCAAGAGGAGTTTTCATTACCTTCGTCAACACAGAGTGGAGATAATAGAGATTCCACTTCTTTTTTTAGGTCTCACCATTCCAGATGGATTGTGGCCAGATCATCATGGCCTCTCCAATTTACCTGTCGAGTGGAAAAACTCGTCCCAGTTTTGGAGCATCATTTGCGGTGCGGCTTACCGGAGGGAACTCCTTGTTAAGCGCTGAAGCCCAACGGTCATTATATGTTTCCCGCCAAGCGCTGTCTCTTCAGCTTCTCAAATACATCTTTATATTTGCTGCTGTATCATTTGTATTTGGTTGTTGTTGCTAATAAAATATTCCTCTGCTCTTAGTGTGGACGTAGCCATTAATGGTGAACCACGATAAAACATCTGTGTCATCTCTTGTTTATTCTGTACATTGTTTTATTCTTTGTTTCTGCATCTTCGTCTATACTCTGTTTAAACTTTTCAATTGGTATCAGAGCTGTACGGTGACGGTATAGCTGATTGGGAAATTGGTGATGAATTTCCTGAACTATGGAGGAAGCGAAGATAGAGAAATTCTCGGGTCAGAATTTCGGTTTGTGGAAGGTGCAAATGGAGTCATTGCTGATAAAGCAAGCCCTCTCACTCGCGCTTGATGGGAAAGCGAAGAAGCCAAGTTCTATGACAGATGAGGAGTGGGAGAAGCTGGACAGGAAGGCAAAGGCGACAATTTTCCTCTCGCTGTCCAGTAATGTATTGTTCAATGTTTCTACAGAAAAAACTTCGAAGGAATTGTGGGATAAACTTTCTTCGATGTACGAGATGGCTTCAGCGTCTAATAAAGTTTTTATTATGAAAAGGTTGTATAACCTGAAAATGAAAGAAGGTGGAATTGTGTCCAACCACCTTAATGATTTTAATACACTAGTTACTCAGTTAGTTTCAGTGGGCATCAGTCTGGATGATGAAATTAAAGCAATTTTATTGCTGTGTTTGCTCCCGAACAGCTGGGAAGGAGTTGTTATGGCTGTGAGTACTTCTGTGGCTGCGAAAAATAAATTGAAGTTTGATGATGTTGCTGCTACTCTTCTCAGCGAAGATATGCGAAGGAAGAACCAAGAGAACTCTTCAGGCGAAGCTCTAACTGCTGTTAGTAGAGGAAGGCCTCGTCATAGAGGCAAAGACAATAATAGGAGAAGATCTAAATCTACAAAAAGATCAAAATCCAGAGGCAGAATTGGCGACTGCTGGTTTTGTGGTAAGCCTGGTCATACTAAAAAAGATTGTTATTCCTATAAGAAGGCACAAGAAAAGGTTAAAGACAGCGAGGTTAATGTTGTTTATGAACACAATGATAGTGTTTTGGTTTTGTCCGTAAGCGAAGTTACTTCAGACTTGTGGGTTTTAGATTCGGGTGCATCTTTTCATGCTACCTCTTGTACGGATGCCTTCTCTAATTATCAAGCAGGACAGTTTGGGAATGTTTATTTGGGGGATAACAAATCTTTAGAGATCATTGGTAAAGGGGATGTTCTCTTACAATCCAAGAATGGTACCACATGGCTTTTGCAAGATGTTAGACATATTCCAAAACTCAAGAAGAACTTGATTTCTATCAGCCAACTTTTTTCACAAGACTGCAATACTTTTTTCTTTCCGGATTCGTGGAAAGTCAATAAGGGTGCTCTGCAGATTGCCAAAGGAGATAGAGTGGGCAGCTTATATGTTTTTGAGAATGATTCTCAAGTGGGAGCTGCTATGGCACTGACAAACAATGAGACCGTACTTTGGCACCAACGTCTTGGACACATGAGTAAAAAAGGTCTTGAAGTGATGGTTAGAAGAGATCAATTACCGGGTTTGCAATCAGTGGATTTGGACTTTTGCCAACATTGTCTTTATGGCAAACAGAAAAGGGTCAGCTTCTTGAAGACGGGACGTGAAAAGCATACTTCACCTTTGGAGCTTGTCTACTCGGATGTCTTTGGACCGACTGAGGTAACTTCTCTTGGAGGGGCAAACTATTTTGTAACTTTCCTTGATGACTGCACTAGGAAAGTTTGGATTTTTATGATTAATAGGAAGTCTGAAGTTTTTAGCAAATTCAAAATTTTTAAAGCTTTGGTTGAAAATCAAAGTGGACATAACATCAAATGTTTGCAAACGGATAACGGTGGTGAATTTTGTTCACTAGAGTTTGATAATTTTTGTGCTGAGAATGGTATTCGGAGGATCAAAATTGTTCCTTTTACGCCTCAAGAAAATGGGGCTGCAGAGAGGTTAAATAGAACAATTTTGGAGAAAGCACGTTGTATGCTTTCCAATGCAGGATTGGGAAAAGAGTTCTGGGCTGAAGCTTGCAACACAGCCGTTTATTTAATTAATCGAAGTCCCTCATCTCGGTTAGATTTTGGTATTCCAGAGGAGGAGTGGCTTGGAAAGCGAATCTCCTATTCACATCTTCGGGTATTTGGATGTGAAGCATTTGCTCTTGTTCCCAAGGAAAAAAGATCCAAATTGGACCCAAAATCTCAGAAGTGCATTTTTGTTGGGTATGGCGAAGATCAGTATGGATTTCGGTTGTGGGATCCTGTCGCCAATAAGATTATTCGCAGCAGGGATGTGGTTTTTAATGAGCATGTTTTTCCAGCTTTGCAGATAGAGCCAGTAGTCTCTACGGAATATGTACCCCTCTCAGTTTTTGAGAATGCTCATTCCTTTTCAGGCAATTCGCCGGCAGGTAATGTAGGTGGCATAAATAATTCACCCACCTCTGTTTTAACACCCCCTGTTTCTTCTACCTCTGTGTCCTCGGGGGGTGAACATTCCATACAATCTTCTGTGTCTTTGGATTCTTCCTCTCCACAGTTAGCGGATACTGCTCTTTTCCCATGTCAAAGGGAATTACATTATGATACCGCTCTGCCTGACATTGGTCGGGCTCCACACCTTGGCGCGCCTATGGTTTTGACTGCTTTGCCGTCTTCCTCTATAGCGAACAATCATGGCCATCATTTTTCTTCATCCGGTTTGGAGAAGGGAATACAGGGAATACCCGTGGCTAGCATTTTTTCTGCGCCTCTTTCTCAACCGGTGTCAGTTTTGGGCCACATTCCAAGTATGCGTGGCAGTTTCAGTCACAATGCGCAGGACAAGGTCCGTGGATTTCCTATTCATCGCAGCTTCCCTCACATGATTCGTAGCCTCCAATACAAAGTGAGCGATCTTCACTGTTTCCTGCGCCAGCTCCAGATCGTTGCCATTCTTTTCAATTGCTAGTTCCAGTCTTTGACACCACACAGGCTTCAGGGAATGAGTCGCGGGTTTCCTTAGACTCTGCTCAGCCGCTTATACATGATAGGCCGCCCCTAGACCCTTCATTAGATGCGCCTACAATGTAGCATCCTCAAGTTCGTTTTCAACCACAACCTCAGTCGATTAGTATGCAGGGGCAGATGATTGATGATCAAGCACAGGGGATTGTGCAATCAGGAGATATACAAAGGCCCAGTCATGAAGAACATGTTTTGAATAGAGGCGTTTTGCAAAACAAGGTAACAAGTATTCCAAATCAACTACAGCGAATGAATCTGGATGATTCTAATTTGCCACAAGAGGGTCCTCAGTTACGGAGGTCTACCCGGGAGAAGAGATGTCCTTCAAATTTTTCTGATTATGAGTTATTGTTTTCAGAAGAGGCTGAGCCTGAGCTTTTACTCTCCGATCAACCTGAACCGGCTACTTTCAAAGAAGCGTGTCAGGCAGTTGATTCTGATAAATGGTTTGACGCAATGCAAGATGAAATGACTTCGTTGCAGGCTAACAACACTTGGGACTTAGTGCCACTTCCGCCTAATCGCAGACCCTTGAAAAATCATTGGGTGTATAAGTTGAAAGAAGAGGATGCAGGCAGGAAACGTTATCGTGCCAGGCTGGTTGTCAAAGGGTATGCTCAATAGAAAGGCATTGATTTTAATGAGATTTTCTCCTCGTCCATACTCGCTTAAACTTTTCACTCCTCCCATCACCTGCATTATAATAGAAAATTCCATGTCTTTCACTTACGAAGTGGCCAACAAGCTGGGAGTGCCCTGAGTCATCTTCTGGACAATGTGTGTCACCTCTTCTATTGCTCAGTGTACCACCAACCTTCTCCTCTCCCGCAAGCATATTCCGGTCAAAGGTACAGAAGCTACACTAATGATCCTCGATTTTGTTTCAATTGTTCAAAATGTTTGTTTTAACTAATTAAAGCTTATAGCTGCAATGACAGAGTCGAAGAGAGAAGACAAAGTGATCACTTGTTTGCTGGGTAATCTTCCACCTCTGTTGCCAACCGATTTGATTTCCTTCTATCGCGCTATGGACACGTTGGACGTTTTGTTCCAATGGTTTTTGTCTGAGTCACAATATCAAAGTAAGGAAAACTATGTGTTGGTGAACACGTTCGATGAGCTGGAAGCACCTCAAATAGTAAGCGCACTGTCCTATAATGGTTGTCTTGCTCTGGCAGTAGGTCCTATATTTCTTCCCAGTTTCTTGGAAGGAAAATATTTGAACGAGCAAGCGAGTATGTTGGAGCAGGATGAGAGCTATCTAAAATGGATTGATGCCCAACAGGCAGCTTCTGTGATATACATTTCCTTCGGCAGCATTGCCGTTAAATCAAACGAACAGTTGGAGGAGTTGGTAATGGGATTAGAGAAGAGTGAGCACCCCTTTCTGTGGGTTCTACATATGGATATTGCAGGAGGCAAGCCCGCCACTCTCCCGAAGGGTTTTGTAGAAAGGACGAAGGATCGGGGACTGATTGTGAAATGGGCACCTCAGGTGAAGGTGTTGGCCCACCCTTCCGTAGGAGGGTTTCTTACGCACAGCGTGTGGAACTCATTTGGAGAGCATGAGCATGGGAATTCCTGCTTGGATGGCCCTTTTTTATGGACCAGTTTCTCGACTGCTGCTTCTACAAGGATGTGTGGAAGATTGGCATGGACTTGGAGGGCATGGACATTGATGAAAATCTAGTGGTTAAGAGGGATGAGATAGAGAAAGGTGTGAGGAGACTAATGGAGGGTCCGCAAGCCCAGGAGCTTAGAAAAAGAGGCAGGGAGTTGAAGGATGTTGCGTTTAAAGTGATTGTGAAGGGAGGTTTTCTTTTATCAATTTGAACTGGTTTATTCATGACATGACACAGGTTTCCAAATCGGCTACTGTTAATACGGCATAGCCGTAAAAGCATTTCGTCCCTCATTGATCACTATTATTGCCATCTCTGTATTGACTGTCGTAAATAAAAATTAAGCTCATAAAGCGCCTTCCTTTCGCGCTTGTCATCTCCTCGTTCATCTATAATGTCAACCAGGATGCCTAATACACGATTTATAAAATGATCAGTCTTTCTAAAGAACACCAAATATGTCTAGACATCCCTTTTAATCGTGGTTCCATTTTAATGGAGTACGTCCAAGGAGACATCATTATCTATGTGGGAAAATTTTAAACACATTTGGAGGAATGTTCAAATGAATGCATCATAATCACATTATGAAATATTTTCTTCCTTGCAATCGCTCAATATAAAAAAAACCAAATTTATCTGCATATGATGCTTGCAAACATGTTATCAAATATAGATTTTAAATATGCTTTCTGCACTGATAGTGTTTAGCTACCTATATGACCTGTTTTCCGCCATATATTTTCTCGGTGTTCGCTATAAGGAACTCAAATAACCTGATAGTGTAAAATGTAGATTCATTTCGGAGAGTTGGGAGTACATTCCAAGGAGCTTAGATTGCATGAACACCATCACGAACAACACTTATTAGCCAATAGACTATTTTGTTTGAAGTTTCTGTCGGGATTTTCATCAGTCTAGCCGTAAATTGGATTTGCCAGTGTCGGAGATGTTCCAGCCGGCGGCGTCTTGACTAGGTTTTTTTGTGGCGACATGGAGCTTGCAAATTACGTGGGTTGGCAGTGGTGGAGTTGGTTTCCTTGATATGTAGAAGCTGAACCGTAAGTATTTTCTCGCAGAAATGTTTATTCATTCTGTAATTGTTGTACGATGGGGGTAGATGAAGTAAATGCGGGCAGACAAAATAAATGCAATATTGAGTGTTGCAGTGTGGGAAAGTATACTTTGTTTAAGTTGTATTGTCAAAACAACCATTGCGGTGTTAGTTTCATAGCAGACTATTTCTGTGGTCAGTTTCATAGCAAATTGGAGGGTTTTAAAAATATTGTTCTTTGCAATCTGTAAGTCGTTTTACATGGGTGTTTTGCATAAATGATTTAGTGATTGTTTATGTTAAAACTATTGTTCTCCGAAATATGTAAGTCATTTTACATGGGTGTTGTAGTGTGGGAAAGTAAAGTTCAAAATGTGTGAAAATATATTGATTAAGTTGCATTGCCAAAAGAGCCATTATGGTTTTGGTTTGATAGCAAACTATTCTAAAAATTGTCGGCTTCGATTCCATTATTCGTTTGAAAAGAGACTATTGTAAAAATCGACGGCTTCGGCTCCGTTTTATAGAAGATTGGAGGGTTTTAAAACTATTGTTATGGGTAATTTGTAAGCTATTTTACATGGGTGTTTTGCATAAATGATTTATTTATTGTTTATGTTAACACTCTTGTTTTCTGGAATCTGTAAGTCATTTTACATGTGTGACATTATAGTTTTGTACACTTAAATCTTCTTTCTTTTGTCAAAAAGTATGGTAAGGGTTAGTAATTTTTTTGTCCCTTTTTATTGTTTGTTGTTATCTTTGTGCATCTTTAGCCTTTCTTTGGTCAAAAAATATGGTTAGGGTTAGTAATTTTATCACCCTCTGTTTGTTGTTTTGGTTATCTTTGTGCATCTTTTTCATTACATCTATTGGTACAGGACCAATTGTAGATTAACATAGGAGTGATTGCATAAATATATGGCCTTATACCCATTACCATAGGAATAATTGTAGTTAAATCTTGTTTCTTTGGTAAAAAAATATGGTTAGAGTTAGTGATTTTATCACCCTCTGTTTATTTTTTTAGTTATATCTATGCATCTTTGTCGTTACACCCATTAAGATAGCACCAATTACAGATTAAGATAGTAGTGATTGAATATGTATATATATGCAGAGGGTTAGTATGAAAGCAAAAACATGTTGGAGATAAAATTAGTTTGGTGGGTGTTAAGTGTTATTATGTGTAATATCTCTTTTATCTGTTTGAGTTATTTGTTTGAAGTTTCCGACGGGATTTTCTGTTAGCCAAGCCGTGAATAAGATTTGTCCTATAATAGCTCTTTTACAATTTATCTATTTGTCTAAAATATTTAGTGCCAAGAAATGTAGCTCAAATTTTTGATTGGGTGTGTGGTGTTATAGGCATTTTGTATAGGTTATTGCTACTCATTGGCTTTACGAGTTGTATTTAATGTGGGTTTGGTGGGGTTTGGTGCCAAAGAATGTAGCTCAATTTTTGAATTGCCAATCCAACTCTTACACAGACTGCTTGTCTTGTATGAATATGTTTGGAGTAGGTTTTCGATCATCTGTGATTTACGTGTGATTCTTAAAAGTTTTTCTAATTGTTGTTTATATAATTTTCCTATTTTTTTTATAATATTTAGTGGCAAATTATGCAGCTTGAATTTTGAATTGAGAAGCCAACTGTTACATAGAATTTGTTGTTACACCTTGTCTAGATAGTGATAGAATTTCAAGTAAGCGAGAATATGTCGCAAACTTAAATCTATACATGCATTTAACTTGAACTGGGTTCTTTACTTTGAATATTCTTTGTAAGTAATTTCACATACATAGATGTCCATATCTAAACTTTTTCGGTGTTCAGGGAAATTACAAAAGACCTATTAGGAAAACACTTAACAATCACAGGAAAATGACAGATGTTGGAAAACCCACATTAAATAGAACTTTAAAATATGGAGAATATAATAGGAAAACTATGATACTAAACAGTTTGGTATGGGGAACTGGAAAAAAGATTATCATGAAGAACAATTTGTTATGGGGAAGTTAAAACAATTGAGAAAAAAAGAATATCATAAAACATATTGGTACAAGACAAAAAGTGAAATTAGAAAAGAGCTATTAGGAATACACTTAAGAATCACAGCTACCTTGTCAATTCAAAATTTGAGCTACATTATTCCTCACTAAATATTATAGACAAAATAGGGAAATTGTAAAACAACTATGGGGAACTAAAAAAAGAATATCACGAAGAACAATTTGTTGTGGGGAAGTTGAAAAAGATGAGGAGGAAAAAGTATAATGAAACATATTGATATAAGACACTGCCATCCTACGTAATTAGCAAGCTTGACCCCTTACATAAATAGACCCGAGCAGTTTGTTCTAAGGAGCTTCAAAAAGATCAGGAAATAAAGAATATCATGAAACATATTGATACAAGATTTGATCTATGTTCTTTGTTAATAAATATTGAAGACAAATAGAGAAATTGTATAAGAGGTGTTAGAATAACAATTATTTGCTACAAGTCGTTTTACATGGGTATTTTGCATAAATGATTTGTCTACAATATTTAATGCTAAGCAATGTAGCTTGAATTTACAATCAAGCTTGTGGCACTATATGCATTTTTCAGAGATTGTTGCATCATATAATTGTTGTCATAGCCTAAAGAAAATAGGTATCGTGATAAAGAATTGAGTTTAAATAATTGTTTTTCCAGGGTGAAAAGATGTGAATAAGTGTGGAGGGAAAAATAGTTTGGTGGCTTTTAAGTGTTATTCTAATAGCTCTTTTATCTATTCAACTTTATATTTTAAATTTGAGAAAAAAGGATTATCATGAAACATATTGGTATAAGAGAACAAGAAAAATTGGAAAATAGCTATTAGGAAAACACTTAAGAATCACAGGAAAATGACAGATGTTCTAGAACCCACATTAAATAGAAGTTTAAAATTTGGAGAATAGAATAGGCAAACTACGATAATGAACAATCTGTTATGGGGAACTAGAAAAAATAATATGATGAAGAAGAGTTTGTGTGGGGAAGTTGAAACAGATGAGGAACAAAGAATATAATGAAACATATTGATATAAGGCATTGCCAGCCCACGTAATTACCAAGCTCCACCCCTTACATAAACAGAGCTAGGTAGTTTGTTTCAAGGAGCTTCAAGCATATTAGGAAAAAAAGAATATCATGAAACATATTGATACACGATTCGAATGTTCTTTGTTAATAAATATTGAAGAGAAATAGAGAAATTGTATAAGAGGTGTTAGAATGACAATTATTTGCTACAAGTCATTTTACATGGGTATGTTGCATAAATGATTTCTCTATAATATTTAATGGCAAGCAATGTAGCTCAAATTTACAATTAAGCTTGTGGCGTTATATGCATTTTTCAAATATTTTTGCATCATATAATTATTGTCATGGCCTAGAGAAAATAGGTATGGTGATAAAGAACTAGGCTTAAATAATTGATTTGGCAAGTTGAAAAGATATTTGTATAAGTGTGGAGAAAAAAATAGTTTTGTGGCTTGTAAGTGTTATTCTAATAGCTCTTTTATCTATTCAGCTTTATATTTTTAGCTGATAGGCTATTTGTTTGAAGTTTCCATTGGGATTTTTATCAGCTCAGACGTGAATGGGATTTGTCGTCTAATAGCTCTTTTACAATTTCTCTATTTGTTTATAATATTTAGTGGAAAGGAATGTAGCTCGAATTTATGTCTATATATATGTATTGAATTCCCCATTTGATAGTTTAAAAAACACATATAGGCAAAAATATATATCAATATATATAGACCAAGGCCACTGTGTCTTGTTTGAGAATGCAACAACAATTTATATATGCACATGTATATCTAAACAACTCTATATACTATATTTATTTGTATAAATTAGGTAGACTTTGATTTGAATAGAGTTAAAAATATCATATGTAAGTATTATTTAGCTTCTGATAAAATTCCTACAATACAACCATAGCATTAAATGATATAGCATTGAGATGTTATTAATAATAGAGCATTTAATGGTGAAGTATGTGTAAGATATTCATAAGAAATTTATAAAATTGATTGCGCCTTAGCAGTGAATGTCCCTATTGAAATTGAATAAATTCAAAAAGCACCAAAAATAGTGTAGTTTGCATTGGCTTGGTGCTACCATCTTGATTGCCATTTTCCAGTAGCGCAAGCAATCATTTCCCATTCCGCTTTAGTGTTCGAAGGTGGCCAGGACTCCCCCTATGGCATATATATTTTAATAAGCTCTGAAGTTAAAAACATGTTGGTTTGCATAACTTTTTCCCTTTGCTTGCTCTTTGCTTTGCATGATGTGCAAACCCCACATGAAGCCGATATTGTGCATCTTTGTCATTTTAACCATTAACATAGGAGCAATTGCAAATTAATAACTCCTCCCCTTGAAATTTATGAATACAGCAAACATCTAGACTAGATTTTCCCTCAATTGACTGGCTAAGAAGGCTACGAATTCAAACCTTTTGTTCCCTATAGTAATGCCTTACTTTGGAGTGCACAATATCCTATAGGAAACAAAAAATTTGAATTCATACCCTTCTTAACTAGACAATTGATGGAAAATTCATTCTCAATGTTTTCTCTCTTCATAAATTTCAAGGGGAGGAGTTATATAGTGAGGAAAAAGTATGGTATACACATCTATTTAGATATAGCAGTGTGTATATAAATAGGTGTATACATGTATACATATGGATATATATATTTGGTTATATGTGTGTGTTTTTAAATATGGAGACAAAGGGGAGATTGAATGCATATATGTACTTAATTCATGTTTCGTTTGTTGTGTAAGCTTAAGTATGTTAAGGGAAAAATTAAGCATTGGAATGTTTCAGTTTTCAAGAATTTTTTTCACCAAAAGCATTTTGTCTTTAAAAAGCTTACAGAGGTTAATGAAGATATAATTCAAAATGGTCTTAATTTGGGCTCTTTTGAATTGCAAAAAGACTTATAGGAAGAATGAGAAAAGTTGGCTACTAGAGAAGTGGTTTATTGGCATCAAAAGTACTGGGAATTGTGGTTAAGAGAAGGGGATAAGAATACAAATTTTTTTCACATATCAGCTCAGATTAAAAAGGCTAAAAATGTTATTTTTTCCATCCGCAACAATCAAATGGGGGAAAACTTAGTCAAAGAGGAATACATTCAACGTGAAGTATTTTCTTTCTTTTCAAATTTGCTAACTTCAAGGAGAAGGTCAGATCAAGTTGTTTTGGCCAAAAATGAATTGTTGGATACAATACCAACTCTTGTATCCCCGTAGGATAATGTACATCTACACTTAAGCCTTTTACTCTTGAAGAACTAAGAGTTGTTGTCTTTTCTATGCCTCCTGATAAAGCTCTAGGGCCTAATGGTTTTACTGCTAGTTTTTTTCAAAAATGTTGGATTTTATTGCAAATGATTTGTTGAAAGCATTGGAAGAGCCTAGGAGCTCAGGTAGTATGTTGAAGCAATTTAATGTCACTCACATAGCTCTTATTCCTAAAGTGAACACTCCATCCACTTTTGCTGAATTTAGGTCGATTTCTCTCTGTAATATTGTTTACAAGATCTTTACTAAAGCAATTTATATGAGATTGATTGGTATCATTCTGAAAGTTATTTCCATTGAGTAGGGAGGTTTTGTACCTAGAAGAGAAACAGTGGAAGGTGCTATAGTTGCTCATGAAGTATTGCATTCCATTTCTTCTAACTTTATTCCTACTTTAATCATTAAGTTGGATATGTTGAAGGCATATGATCGAGTTAAAATTTTGGGATTTCTTAATGCAAATTTTGAGAAAATTTGGTTTTCATGAAAAGTGGTGTAAATGGCTTTATTCGTTGTTGTCTAGAGAAAAGTTTTCAGTTTTGATCAATGGTGTTCCCTCTGGTTTCTTTAGTTCTTCTCAAGGTGTGTGTCAAGGTGATCTATTGTCTCCATTTCTTTTTATTATCCCGACTGAAGCATTGAGCAGGTCTGTTAATCATGCACATGTTCAAAATCTTGTCATAGGAATTAAGATTCCATCTACGGATATCTCTGTAACTCACTCTTTGTTTGCAGATGATACACTTCTTTTTGGTGTGGCAACACTTTCTGAAGCAAAGCAGATTAAGGTTTTATTGGATAAGTATACTTTGGCTTCTGATCGGTCTATAAATGCCAATAAATCTAAGGTATATGTTTTAAATACTAAGCCTTTGTTGAAGGATAAAATTATTCATCTTTTGGGTTTTCAAGAAGTTGAATTACCATGTAAATATTTGGGTGTTCCTTTTTTCTATGGTCCTAATAGGATTTCTTATTGGGAAAAGGTCATCAATAGTATTCAATCTAGAATTGCTAATTGGAAAGGGAATTGTCTTTCTCTTTCAGGGATAATTTTACTGGTTAAGTCAGTTCTTTCTTCAATTCCAAAGTATTTCATGGCAGTCTTAAAGGCTCTGAAATCTATTATTCTCACTATTGAGAAAATGATTTGGTCATTCCTATGGAGGGGAAATTTGGATAACAAGAAGAAAATTCCACTCATTTCTTTGGATAAGCTTTGTAGAGATAAAATTAAAGGTGGGGTTGGTGTTCATAATTTAGCTTCCAGAAATTTGGCTTTAGGGGCAAAGTTAGTTTGGCGCATGCATGAAAAATGTCAATCAAAATGGCACTGCAAGATCATGCAATCTAAATATTTAGATTGTGAGAATTCAGAACATATTTTCACTCTTTCTAATCCTCCTCAAGGCTCGGCAATGTGGAATTTTATGATGGTTTGTAGAAAGGTTATATCCCCTCATTTAACTTGGGAAATACATGATGGTTTGAAATAAAACTTTTGGAGAGATTCTTGGAATGGTTATCCTCCTCTTCATTCTCAGTATGATTTTTAGTTTGTCGAATTGTATTGGTCTCGGAATTTCGGTTGGAAAGTTAGTGATTATTTGACAGTTTTGATTCACAAATAGAGAAAGTTGTTTGGAAAAGTTTGAAAAAAAATTCAATTTCTGACATTCAACAAAGGGAGTTAATCAGAATCTTAAGTGAGAGAGTGGTTTTTAGAACTGCTAAACCTAATGTCCTAATTTGGGCTCCTTCTAAATCTGGGAAGTGTTCAGTAAAAATGGGGTATAAGACTCTTAGGAATATGGAAGCACAAATTCCACCAGAAAGAGCATTGACTTTCTATTGGAATTTGGTAGTACTTCCAAAGGCAAGTTGTTTTTCTTGGTTAGCAATTAAGCACAAAGTATTAACAAGTGACAGGTTAGTGAAACTTGGCATATCTGCTCCTTTCAACTGTGTGTTTTGTAATACAACTTTTGAAGAGGTTGATCATCTTTTCTTATAGTGTCCATTTGCAAATTCTTGTTGGGAGTTTGTCAAACTTAAATTAGGCTAGTTTTCCCCTTCCCCGTATTTTGTATGGGATATGTTCGCATGTTGGCCTATTTTATATAAAATTTCTTTATTTGCATGCTTATGGAGAGTTATTCCCTCTTCTATGATTTGGTGTATATGGTGGGAGCTCAATAAAAGAATCTTTAGAAAAGAAACTTCAACACTGGATCAAGTTTTGCAGATTTTGGAAATATCAATTTGTGAAGTTGTTAATACATATGTACTTAATTCAAAACATGTTGGGTCAGAATTTACTGATTGGGATTCTAAGCAATTGAAGGCTTGACCTTCTCTTCAACTTCCATTCAAAGGGAATAGGCAACAAAAAGTTAATGTTAAACAGGATAGGAAAAATGTTGTTTGGGCTCCTCCTGCTTTTGGTCTCGTAAAGTTAAACTTTGATGGTGCTTCTTAGGGAAACCCTGGTTATTCAAGGGTAGGGGTGGTGATTAGAAATCATTCTGGGGATCTCGTTGGTGCAAAATATATTCATCTTGATATTGGCACAAATAATCAAGCCGAAGTCAATGCTCTACTTATTAGATTGTAGTTTATTAAGTATCTCAAATATACAAAGGTTTCAATTGAAGGTGACTCTTTAATTATTATAAATGCCTATAGGAGAAAAAGTTCAAAAAACTAGAAAATGCAATATGTTATGGAACAGGTTTGGGTTTTGCTCAATTCTCTAGAATCTTTTGAACGGAATCACATATATAGGGAAGGAAATTTTGTGGCAAATCATCTTGCGAATATTGGTTGTGATCAATAGGAGAATGAAATTTTTTATGGATTGATCTCAAACCAAATCAATTCACCTCTACAAGAGTTGATCAATATGGAGAAAGATAGGCTTTCTTAATTGGTTACTTTTTTAACTAATGATTTTTTTGAATGGATGTAGGTGTTTTGATTTTGAAATTTAATATTTCAATAATTGCATTAATTTTTTTTTTAAATTTAATCATTTATGATGATATGAATTTATGGCTTTGGTGGCTTGTCTCAAATTTTTACTAAAGCTCTTTTAGTTATTGGCGAGTGTTTCTTTGCACAATTTTTTTGAAGACATTATGGCTTCATCAAAAGTTTTTTGGCATTGACACATGTGCTTAGTTTTCCTGACGTGGCTCTGAAGTGGATTTGACAAGTCATATTGGATTTTGAGGTGGAGGGGATGTTTTCTTGCATGGTCAAGGATGGTTTGTACGAGTTTCAAGGAGACGTACTCTATAGAAATCATCATTATTGATTATGCCTTAAAAACTTCTCATGGCACGTAGGATTTTATGCTATGGTGCATCATCTTAAATATTGGTCGTATATAAGTTGTATGAAGAATGATAGATTTAAGTGGGAAAGTTTGAGTAACATTAATCATGGTAAGGATGGCGGCCCTCGATACGTGCGAGCAAAGTTTCAGGTTTTTGTTGGTTCACATTTTTCTATGCTACAGTTTTTGTTTAAATGTGGTTGTTGAGAAGTTTCTTTTGCAAGAGCTTCTTGAAATTTCTTCACTAAGTAGCGGAGGTTATTGTTTAGTGCCAGTTCGACAGTAGGCATACAAGTTTCTAGTGGAATTTCTAAGGTGGTAAAAATTTATAAACTTTGCTTGTAGCTTGCCCATAGTTTGAGCTTTGTCGTCTGGTTTGCTAGTGGTATGACAGTCTGGGAGTTTCTTTTCATACTCTTGGAAATTTCGTTACATACTTTTGGTTCTGTCAGAGGATTTTTCCTATTGAAATTTTTAGGGTTTATAAATTGGTTTTAAAATTGTGGAAGTGGGCATTCAAAAGAATAGCAATGGAGTATTTGATAAAAAACTTCAGGGTTTCTATCAAAATTCGAGCAAGAGAGCACCCATTCTCTGATGAGATTAATAATTTTGAATTATCTTTTTTCTTCTGTGTATCTTTCCCTAACATGGTTCAGAGAATTAGAGTTGTTATCGGTGAGCACGTGTGCTTTCCCCAAGTGCACCTCAAATTCTCTTTCCATCCCATTTGCTCTCTATTTTTCTATCAAATGCTCTTGATCTTTTGAAATATTTTGATCTATTGGAGGTTATAGTTGATATAGTGGTGCTCCCAAATGTGTTAAATGATGATGAGCTTCTAGAAAGTGTGCATTCCTATAATTTGGATAGGGGAAAAGGTCTTGTCGACAAGCCTTTCCCTAGGAAATATCTTAAGAAAAATTAGTGTTCCAGGTCTGCTTTTGAAGCAATGAGAAATGGGCTCAAAAATGAAGATCCTTGGGCACTTAAGAGAGTGTTGAGTATGTTTTCTGGGGAACTAGGAAGACCAATGGTGGAAAGCTTTACAGATAAATTTTATGCTTTGTCATACTTACTAAATCACCAATGTAGGCATGGTTGATCTCTCTGTGTTCTAGGTTACCAGGAACAAGATGTGGCTGGTAAAGAAGTACAGGTCAACAATGAAAAGCTGAAAGAAGGAAATGATGAAAACAACTTGGTAAATGTTCAAGGGCTTGGAAAAAATATAGATGAAGGCATAAATTGCACCATACCAGTGGTAGTTGTAGGGAATGGTATGCAAGGTTTTGAAACTGAAGCAAACATTATGGAAAAATGAATTTATATTATGTCTGACAAACAAATTTTTCTTTTATAAGGTTGTT
>VDFB02119373.1:0-21412 GCA_007258455.2 Sequoia sempervirens | reverse complement strand
AAGACCTTCCCAATGAAAAACCAAACACCTACATGTTGGGCCTAACCCTTATGGGTTTCAAGCATTTTATCCACGTAATAATTTAAAACATAATTTTTTTCCTAATTGATCCCAATAATGTGAAAATCGAGTAATAGGACATTCATGCATAACCACACCCAAATTTTTCATCCATTTGTTATTTTGTTTCATCCATGTATTCTTTCTTCTATCTAGATCTTCCTCCATAATTATCTTAGGCCAACGATGGTTCTCCATATTTTGAACCTTTTGTAAGTAACTTAATAACTGGACCATCGTCAAAGCTTCTAAGGGGAATGTACTTGTCTCAGCCAATAAAATCTCATAAGGAACTATAGTTTTGAGTTTAAGGTTGCTTATAATTAGACGTTTTTGGATTCTTTCCACTTTTCTCTATTTTTGATTCAATATGTTGCTGCCCTGAATTTCACAACCATAGAGAATCATTGGAGTAACAAGCAATCTAAACAAGGTTCTCTTGGTTTTCCAATCAGACGATTCTACATTTCTACATCTATTTTGTAGAGAGTATAACACTTTCCAACCCCTTGAACTCTTTTTGCAAGCTACATGTTTCCTAGCTAAGTTTGTTGTGAAAATCAAGCCCAAGATACTTGTATTTGTCCACTATTTCTAGTGGTATGCCTTAAAAGAGAAAGTTAATTTGTTTCTTTTTCCTTCGCAATGAGAAGATCATTGTTTTGGTTTTTCTAGTGTTCACTTGCATCCCAACTTCTTGGAAAAATGTTTCAAGTTCCTTCAAGTGATTTCTTAGATCATGGGTTGTTTTAGCAATTAGAATGAGATCATCTGCATATAAGAGTAATTTTATTACGTACTTAGCTAGCTAAATTCCCTCCTTGCCAATTATGTTTATCCACTCTTCCATCTTATCAATGTAAAGCCCAAATAAATTTGGGGAAAGCAAATAAACTTGCTTGACACTAATGTTGTTGCCAAAGCACTCTAACATACCTTCGTTGGTTCTGATTTTAGCTTTGACCTAATCATAGAGCCTATGAACAACCGCCCTAAGTACATTTGGAACTCCCAGTTCCTCCATTCTATTCCACAAATTTCACCTTGGTACCGTGTCAAAGGATTTTTTAAAGTCTACAAAGCAGCAAAAAACCTCCTCTCCTTTAACGTTCCATATTTTTTCAATCAAGAATCTAAAGATAACATCATGATCAATAGTAAAATGCTTCGATCAAACCTATAAAATAAGACAATCAATTTAGAAAAATCTCTTTTATGATTATAAAATATGATTAGACAAATACTAAATTGTTGTCTAGATATAAGAGTGGGCATAGATCTAATCTAATGGATGAGATTTTGTTTTTTAAGTTTCTCTATTAAAAGAGAGTGGTCTTCTTTCTCCATATTTGCTTCACCTTTTTGGAGGAGAAAGAGATGATATTCTTTCTTTATGGGGTTGTGGATGGTACCTCGTAGATGTATCTCCTCATTGAGAAGTGTCGATGCTAGCCCACTTGGTCTTGAGTGGAGTATAAAAGGTGATTTTTAGATGAGGATAGTTTTCCACTCATATTTGAAGGCTAGTAGGGAGCATACCATTGTTGATTTCTTTGGTTGGTGACATCAACATAGCTTTGTTTTCCACAAAAGCCATTTCTCAAGAAGATTTGGTGGTTCTTCTTTGTTGTCAAGCATATCTGATCCCTGCCATGGCTAGAGGTAGTACCTGCACCAGGGTGAGAGACCCCAAGGTGACCATTGGAAGGCATTTCAAATCCATCATAAAAATCAACACCCTAAATAGTTGACACTACAAATTAGTGTATGATAAGGAGTATTATGGGTTCCATTGTGTCAAATTTGGATCACAAATATTGAAAAACAACATAGAATGTCTTAGTTGAAGCATGTGATAATGGTAAATAGATAGTTTTTTATTTTAAAAATCTAACCATTGTGATATATTGAAGTTTAGATTATGATTATCAATATTATTTTATTGAAGTGATAACATTCAAACCTCAATAATGATGAATACTTAACAACCTATAATTTTTAGTTAAAGAGAGTTATAAAAATTTCTTAGAAGGTTGATATTATCAAAATTAAACTAGAAAAAGGGTAACAAGTTTCATCAAAATATTTTAAATAGCTAAAAATATCAGAGTTTATAAATAGAGAGGCGCTACAAGAATCCAAGTAATATTGGGTCTTGAAAGTTATGAAGTATGTCTAATATTGTTTATTTATAAAAAGTAAACAAGTTGGTTGAATCTTTAGAACTACATGAAATTTCTAAATCCATTATAGATTAGGTAGGTATTCCTTATGAAAGTGATAGTTTAAAATATTGACTAGTTGTTATTCAAACTAGACTAAGAATTATGTGGGGTTTTATGATATTATTCTAAAGTTGGTTCAAGGTCCAAGAGTCACATGAATGAGTGATATGCAATTTTTAGATTTCCTTGATAAATATGTTATGCTTCTAGGTAGGGATCAGTTAGATTCAATAGTGCCTTTAGTAGTAAGGACTTTACCATAGGGAAATGATTTTAATTTATCAAGAAGAAGGGTTAAGGAATCTCATAAAACCTTCATCTTCCATATCTTTTATTGAAATGGGTGTATATATATATATATAATCTTAAATTTTAATGATTTATGTCATTCACATGTGAGAATGTTACTCCACGTGAATTTTTTTCTTGGCATAAAACTTTAGAACTACAATCCTTGATAATGACAATATTCAAGGATAATCTTTGAATGTGATAAGCACATTAATTTTCTAAAGAATTATTTTGATCAAGATGACTATATCTTAAATTATGGTGATTACTTGTAGCTAAAAGGAATAGGCCTTTAGTTTAGAATCCATGTTTTATCTCTAGGACCAACCTAATATTTCTTGTTTAGATAAAAACCACATGAGAGACTATTTCTATCAATTGGGAACTAAATAAGGAGCTAAATATGTTTATTTTGGAATTAAATACACTAAAAAGGAGAAAAAGTAGTTTATTAAATGTTTTAAAGAGTTTGTAGATATTTCTCACTTTGATCTATGAGGGACTTAAGGGTTATGATACCAAAATAATACATGAGATGTCCCTTAAACCTAATTAATTTTGGAATTCATTTAATGTTATTATTCATATATTATTAACAATAATATGGAAATTGACCAACCACTCAAAAATTAATATATGTTATTATTAATAATAAGGGTTATTATTACTAATATTATTTATTATAATGATGTAATGTGATACATTTATCAAAACATATCCCCCTTTATGAAATTATTTTATTAAGAGGACAAAGCAAGAAGCTCCTAACATATTCAAGTTTGATGATGACAAGAGATTTTATTGAAATATCTGCACACTTATTTCAAGCCAAATAATATTGAAATGAAATATTTTTTGTTCAACATCCTCACAAACATAGTGGAATTTAACTCGAATGTGTTTAGTATGATCATAAAAAACTATATTATGAACAAACTTCACCATTCCCTAATTATTAAAGAATGAAACTTTAGATTATATCTCAACTATGTACATTCCCATCAAGATGCAATTTAATCATATAACTTCAAAATTAGTTCCACTTATGACATGATATTATACTTTTATAGAAGATTTCTTTTACTCCCCCATGATATTGTACAAGATCCCAAGAAGAAAATAAAGCCTAAAGAAAGATTCCTATTATCCAAAGATCCTACATAGTTTGCATCAATGTAACCTTCCAAATAAAAATATATATTCTATTTATATGTTAGCCCATACTCCATTATACCATGGATGTATCTCGAAAATCATTTTACTAATTTTAAAGCGAAAACTTAGAGTTTGGCATAAAAATAAAAAAAGAACCTCAAGTTCTTTAAAAAAAGTTTGATCTTTATTATTCAAGCAATAAACCCACCTATTTTTGATGTAATGATCCAAATAGCTAAAATACTAGGGATGACTATGACTAGGTGCAATGGGACTACACAAATCAATTTATAGCAAATCCAAGATATTACAGATTCATATTTTTGTAGTAGGAAAAGGATCCCAACATTTCTTAGTAAGATAGTAGAAGAAAATAACTTATATTTTCATCATTGGGAAAGTCCTCACACCATGTGTTTTTTGATCAATGCAAAAAGATACCCCAACTAAGATTACCAAATATTCTATACCAAAAAGTAGTGGATGAATTTTTATTTATTATAAGTCCTTGTCTTCATGGATGAAATAAACCAACTAAAATATTTTACAACACTTGAGGTACAAGAAACAAATTCACCATTATGATTTTTGTTTCAAATGAGACAATTTCTCACCATTATATCTATAAAACTTAACCTTCAATTTGTACTCTATCAACTAACTTATTAGAAAGAGATTATTTGTGAGCCCTATAACTTGTAGAGATTTTATAATTAAACACTTGTGAGTCTTAAGCTATAGCGAAATTTCCTTGGCACCTTACACTTTATAGGATGTATCATCACCAAGTGTAAATTTCTCATATAAAGTTGATTGGGCGAGGTTATAGAACCAATATTGTTCTTTTGTCAGTATCTAGATGCAATAGATTCAACCTACTAGATAAGAATTTCAAAGTTGGAGGCCTAAGTCTACAACATACATTTAATTCTTCATCATCAAAATCACTTATTGAAGAAATATTCTCATGTTGCTTGTTGTGAAGTCTTATACCAATGGGTATTCTTCATCTTCTTCCCTTAATAAGTGGTTTAATTCACCATTGAAAAATGAAATGTATCTACATTCCCAAAGATTGTCCCTTCTTATCACAAATGAGATGCTTTTTCTTGGTATATGCATTGCCTTGTTTGGATTTTGATGAAATTAATAGATCACTTCAAAGACATTCAAGTTTATTTCCTTTTTACTATGATGTGAGAGAGTAATCATCTAGGTAGTTTGAATTTTCATAATCAATTTCCTCTTCTTTTTAATCAAATTCAACAACTTCTCAAATGATGGCTTTCTACTAACCACAATAAGATGTGATGCAAACATAAAAGGTAGGGGCAAGTTCTCTCAAGACAATGGGTTCAAAAGAGTCATTTGACATAATTTCCCCTAATACTTATAGTGATTTTCTAAGTTTTATAGCTCCTTTGAAAAAATTCTCTAGTTTGAAACACTATTTTACATTTTCATTTTCAAATAGTGTAATTAACTTTGTAAATGAATGATTTGATTTTTGATTTTTTGATTCATAGTCTATCTTGAGATGATCCCAATTTTTGTTATTAGCCATTATTGTTTTGATGTGAGGTTGAACCTCATTTAAAACACTAAATATGATGACCAATTTGACCTTATAATTTTCCTTAGCAAACTTTATTTGTTCATCTCCAACTTGTGTACCGACTCTTCCAAAAATAACATTCCACAAATATCAAACTCAATTTGAGCTTTGCCCTTGGTTTTTGAAGCCATATAATGATTACATCTCAACAACTAAGAGTCTGGAAACATTATTTTTGGAGCATTTGAAGTAATTTCTTTTATTGTGAGAGGTCCTTATCTCTCCAAAAGATAGTTAATTTTTATACCCTTATTTTTCCAAGGTAATTTATAAGGTTGATGCTATAAACATCATTGTTGTAGTTTTTAGAAGTAGTAGATGTATCAATGTGGCATGAGATTTACCTATAAATGTGAATTAAAGACATCATTTACACTAAACACTATTTCTTTGTTGCAAAACCTAACAAATGAATGGCTTATATTTTTCTTAATTTTCCAAATAACACAACTTTACAAGTGCAATAAATCAACTCAATATAATTTTTACTTTTTAAAAAAATATATTATTTATGCACTTTCGTTTTATTTTATTTTCTAATTATTAAAATAATATATTGAAAAAAAAAATCCTCTATAAAAACACTCCCCCTCCACCACTAGTGACTCCCTCAACCTCTTCAATTACTCTGAAACCTACAACTCCTTGTCTACTCAATAATGTCTCTTCAGCATCATCATCTAAATCTATATAAAAATATTTTTTATTTTTTATTTTTTCACTAATCTTCTTTGCACTACATCTCTAGGCAAAGACATGGTCCCTAGCCTCCATGATAATCTTATAATTTTTTATATATTAATATACAAATGATCTATCACTTTTTTATTTTTTATTTTTTATAAAATTGCTTTCTTATTTTAAAAGAAAGATTATATCTACTTTTGAAATATTTACCTTTCTCTTTTGAATTAATTTTTTACTTTTTTAATAAAATATGTTTTTCCTTCCCATGGTTCAACAACAATAACTAAAAGGAACCTATTTGGAAGAAAAACTTATAATTGTTGATATTCATCGTATTCTACCAACATGTTTCTCATTCTTTGTATGGTAGAATTTGGCATGGATCGAGTGAATAAAGAAATTTATGGCAGCATTTAAAATTCTTACGGTAGAATTTCAACTATCTTTTGGCAATGTTTATTTAATTTTTTCAATTCGATCATTCACATACACCCACATGCTTTTCTTCATGACTTTTGTTTCTTAGCCTTTGAAAATAGAGATAAAATGAAACAAAATTCTTGTGATAGTTCCTTCTCTTCCTATAAAAGGTAGAAAGATATATACATTTGGCAAGATTTCAAACAATATTCATTGTATCGATAGTAGTAATCTTCTCTTTGAAATAATTTTGTCTCCTTGGATTGTGCTAAATTTCTTTGTTGGAGCCCCATCTTTCTTTACAAAATTTCTTTTCTTATAGGGGAGAACTATTTTTCTATTTTTCTTTGGTAGGTTCCATAATTATAGGCATAAGATTAATGTTTTCTCTAGCATCATAATAAATTCAAGAATGCAATGAGTAGTGTTATTATTCATGAGATTGAAATATAGAGAAATTTTCGTTAGAGAAAGGAAACTAACCAATCAATCAGTGAAAGTTAATATATTATGAACAAAATTGAATATATTAATAACAATAACAAAGGTTATTTATTTTAAAATTATTATTATTATTATTGTTGTTGTTGTTGTTGTTTGGTAAATCATTGCTAAGGGGTAGCATCCATAAATCAACCATAGCCTTGCAATCCAATGGTGTCGAAACTGACTTTAAGCTTTTGCTTCACCGGGTCCGATGGTGTCAAAACTGACTTTAAGCTTTCACTCCACCGGAGCAAGTCATGTGTTGAAACTGACTTTAAGCTTTCGCTTCACCGGGTTTGATGGTGTCAAAACTGACTTTAAGCTTTCACTCCACCGGAGCAAGTCGGGTGTCAAAACCGACTTTAAGCTTTTGCTTCGCCGGGTTCGATGGTGCCAAAACTGACTTTAAGCTTTCGCTCCACCAGAGAAAGTCGTGGGATTCTAACCTTAGATAGCCTGATTGCTGCCCTTGCAACTTAACCATTGCACTACGAGATCAACCCTATTTTAAAATTATTTATTGGAATGATCTAATATGATATATATTTATTCTAACAAAAAATAGTTTAAAATCTATGAGGTAATAGTTTCACAAGATCAATTTTTTGATGGGGAACAACATCTAAAAATAGAGAGCTAGATAAATAGCTCAATGGTTGTTTTGTTTTTCTATTAGATATTCAAATTGAGTTACCAATTTAGTTTTGGTAAAAAATATGAGAGATATTCATTTTTTTGTTAATTTTTGAGATTGAAAGAGGGTAAGTACTAAATACAACTTTCTTATTCTTGATATTAATCAAATAGTGTAATAGATGATTGATATGAAGATAATGTCTTTATTGGTCAGATTCTTTGATTATAATTATGCTTTTGTCATCCCTAAAGATAGACACGAGTTAACTTTCACTACAAGGAGAAATGCTTTTGCCTATAGTTAGATACCTTTTGGTCTTATCAATGTTGGTGCTAAATTTTAGAGATTCGTGCTAAATACAGGTTAAACTAATCTTACATCTCCATCATTCATTTCCATATTACATATTTAAATCCAACTGGATTCACATAAAGATAACCTAAAAGCAACCCTAGTAACTAAAATTTAATCAATTATGTTAATCAATCCTAAACATCTATTTTCAATCAATCTTTACCATTTATCTATTAGCTTGCTATAGAAGCTAACTTGCTTTAGAATACAATACATCTCAACCCTCCATTTCAATACTACATCTTCAAATATAGAACATTCACATCCTTAATAATAAATTTATAAATTTAAACCAATTCTTCATCAAATAATGAGTGATCAATCCATAGGTACATGCTATAAAAATATTACATGATGCCTTAAGAAACTACAACAATCACATCTTGATCGGTCAACTTTAACAAAGAGGGTTTATATTGGTAAGAGTACTAAGTGTTTATTTTTTCTAAAGTTATCTTTAACTCAACTGGAGGTATGATTTGATTTATAAAAAAGGTTTAATATTTCTTTAATCTCCTTACATTTTATTCTAAATTAGGTATATAAAATTTGTTTGTTTGTAGCTTTTCATCAACATTCCAAACATTATAATCATCATTAAACCTACCACATTTCAATGCACCTGCACAATTTAGCTCATTATTTGAAAAAGTTTTCTATGCCAATCCTACAAATTTGCATTTAATTTTTAAAATATTTTGATCACCATAAAGTCATGAATTTATAACTTGCTACTAAGAAGAATATGTAGATATCTAGTTTCATTATTCATAGTTTGTGACAACTTTATAAAGCATGTGGCAACAAAGGAACACATAGGAAGATGCATCATATATAGGAGAGTTTATGGTATGAATTGCATTGAGATCTATTGACCCATGATTAGCACATTCATTCAAAAAATTGCCTACACATTTGGTTGGCTACACATTATATCTGGCATCAAACATTGCACCTCCTTGCAACTAATTGAGATAAATCGTAAGGCTAGGAGCTAGTATATAAACAACTCTTATTTTCATTTAAAGAAAGTTCATTTGAGTTTTTAGCTTAATATTCTTGCATTTCACTATGACATCATTTGAAATTTGTAATTTCGCTAATTTTTAATCGATCAACTAAGGCCTAACATGTTTAGAGCCCATTTCTATAAATTACAACTCATTCGTGACTAAGAATCAATAAATTGTATTACTATTTTTTTTTGTTTCAATTGACCTTTTCTCTATGTTGTTTTGTTTTAATGCATATTGAATGAACCTTTATTGGATCCTGTACCCACGACTACACCATTAATTAATGCCTCTTTGACTCTTTCCTCTTTTAAAATCATCTTTTATATAGCCTTTTATTTCACAAAAATGACTAGTTCATTCCAATTACACATGTATTCTTTATGGATATAATTTTGTGAACATCACAGGCAACTACTATAAGTGGCATGTGTTATGACCAAACATGATTTCCTATAAATTGTCCATCTAGTATTTCACAAAAATCACATTAGACAAACTATTTTGTTAGTCTAGTTGGAACATCCATCTTACACTCTTGTAAATTATTATTAGTATGCAAATTAATACATATGTTGAAAAAATTTGTAGTGTATAGAAAATTTAATATGCACCCTACAACAAATGGTGTATATGTGATTTATTTTAACATTAAATAGTTTTGTCATCTCAAAATACCTTTAACTAGTTATTATTTGAGTA
The DNA here is from genome assembly GCA_007258455.2 of Sequoia sempervirens. Lineage (NCBI taxonomy): Eukaryota > Viridiplantae > Streptophyta > Pinopsida > Cupressales > Cupressaceae > Sequoia > Sequoia sempervirens. The sequence goes on along the minus strand of VDFB02119373.1, from coordinate 11,767 downwards.
TATTTCTCCACAAACTTGGGGTAAATTTATGTTTGAGTCATATTAAAAAAAAAATGTGGTTCACAATTTTGACAACCTACTCTTCTTAATGTATCTCTTTGACTAGGTGAGACCCTTGTACCATTTTTCTAAAAAAAATCAACTAAATCTCTTAAGGCCTCAACTATGACCTTGTCTTTTCATAGGAGTATACTACAGAATGCCTATAGGTCACTTTTTTTTTTGGCACCCACAAGTCTTTTACATCTCCCAATGAATTTCATTAGTGTTTTTTATTATTTATTATTGGTGTTCTACTTAATTTCTTAATTAAATGATTTTTGTTTGTTTGATTACTTCCTATGGTTTATGAAGTAACAAGTTGAATAGTGTTACAATCTTTGATGTTTGATGTCACATCTACTAATTGGTATACATTCATTAGATTTATTACAATGGTTTTATTTTCATCATCAATATTTGGATTATTTGAGACTAAGGTTATTTGTAATATCTCCAACTTAAGATTTTCATCATTTAAAAAAAAATTGAGGATCTTCATTTTTCATTTGTTTTTAGAAAATATATTTTAATATTTCTTATTAGTTATTTTATAAGTTTGTTCTATAATTTTATTAGACATTAGTTTCAAAATATTTTCATCAATTACAATTAGATACTCTCTTACACTTACATGTTTGATCATCTTTATAATTTATCATCCTTATATTTGGGGGTGAAATTGGGGGCAAGTTATATTGCCCCCATTTTATGAGATTTCACAATAACATGTTTTATTTCATTTAGGGCTAACACATTACATATGAGGTCACTCATATTTTCTCTCATCATTTAATTATTATCCATCATGGTGTTTCAATCCTATTTGAGGGTGAGTGACATATCCAATTTATTCATAAATTTTCCAATGCATAGATTGGGGACCACACTAGTTCCAAATCCTTGAAAACCATATATATGGGGCCATCATTTTCACTTTACTTGGCCTCATGTTGTGTAGATTAAGGAGGTCACATTGCTTCCAGCTCCTTAACAACTTTGCACATTGGATTGTCTCATTTTGGCTCATGTATGTATAAATTGAGGGCTACAAATTTTTTCTCATGTTGTCTCACTTTACTTGGCCTCATGTTGTGTAGATTAAGGAGGTCACATTGCTTCTAGCTCCTTAGCAACTTTGCACATTGGTTTGTCTCATTTTGGCTCATGTATGTATAAATTGAGGGGCCTACATTGGTTCCAACTTTTTGAAAAATTCCTTTCGTATTCCTTCACATGGTTTCATGGTAGTCAACTTACCAACTTCTCCATGAATGCATCCCTACTCCCTTGTGGATGTTTTATTTTAAAAGTTGACATAATGATGTATGCAATGTTTTTACTTGAAATATGCAATATTAATGACTTGTGTGCATGTGTGTAGGTTTGTAGATACATCTCTATTGGTATGAAAATAATGAGGGAAAACCATCAAAATTGAATCCTTTTGGAAAAAATACTTGCAAATTTATTTGTTACTTTATTCACTTTAGCATGTGTGACTCATGTAGATTCACACGCGCATTAAAATGAGAGCAAAATATAGAGGAAAAATACACAATTAGCACTCTTCCCCACTCATGTATGCTCACTTTAGTCTATTTTGAGATATGCCAATGTGGTACTAAATTGAGTTAATTTATGCACAAAGGGACATTCGAACTTTAAAATCATTCATCCATTTATTCACTTTAGCACTCATTTTTCTATACATTATGTTGCAATGTGTGCACCCTTGGTCTCCTTGTGTTGTGTAGTGCAACGCTCGAGGTCGTGACATGGCTTAACCACCTCTTGTGGATTCATTAACTTTGGCAATTGTATTAGGCATTAATAGGTCAATCTTTTGGTGCAACGACAATTGTCTATGCAACAATTAGTATCAAAGCTTAGGTCACGAGTTTGAACCCCTTGCTTGCGCTAGGGGGAATTGTTGCAAGGTGTGCACCCTTGGTTTCCTTATGTTGTGCAATGGAGTGCTCGGGTTCATGACATGGCTTAACTGCCTCTTGTGGATTCATTAACTCTAATGGTTGTATCAAGCATTAATAGGTCGATCGTTTGGTACAATGACAACCGTCTATGGAACATGTTCCATCTACCATTCATCTACAAACCATGGACATGTTCACATACATGGTTTTTTTCCTTTAGGTAGAATGGTTGGCTTTATTGCACTAGGTTAAATTCAACTTCAATTCCTAGCTATTATACATAGATACTCAATTAAAAATTATGATCATTTCCTATTAACTTATGCACCAAGGTGTGTAAATTAAGGTTTGATTATCATATTTAAAGGCATGCGTGTCTTGGATCATTAGTTACATCATTAAGAGATGTCAATTCACATACATGGAGATTGTATCAAAAGCATGAAATTAATAGCATAAAAATCAATTTATTGGTTGCAAGCTTGTATTAACATTCACTTGAAAAGACATTACATCATTGTGTCTTCAACATTGTGGAAAATAAGGAGCTTGACTAAGGGGTGATCCCACAATAGTGGTTTACACTTTATGGGAGATCTTGATTTTTGTTGAAATCACATATTTTTAGAAAATATAATGATTTAAGCCTTGAAAAGTTCTATTTAAAGGATTCCAATTGAAGAGGATTTGATCAAACCACCTTAGACCAAGCCCCCTTGGATAGAACCCAACTAGTTTTAAACCATACCTATAACAAAGTCTCATTGCTAAACGTCAAAATGCTGATAAAACCACTTTTGATTTACGTTTTGGGGGATCAAATGAATTCATTTAATTTTTTTTTTTTGTAAGTATGTAGTCCTTATTATAAGCTTCCCAAAAGTATAATTTTAAAAATATTTCATTTGATTATTATATTTATTTTTTATTTCTCAGGAATGGTATATTTTTCAAATCGAATATCAATTTATCTGCTCTTCACATGTGGGAAAAAATAAAGCGCGTATTATAAAATCTAAAAATACCTTATGTATTAGATATTGATGTCCTGATCCAACAAAATGAAAATTCTGAATTTCACATACATAAAAAGTTATGTTTTTAGCTAAAAAATCATGTTTAAATTCATAACCGGTTTGACTTTGAAACTGCATCTTCATGAAAGTAATATTCAACGAATTTCGCGAAACCACCTTACGCATTAGAATATCGCAGAAGCTACAAATCTAAATTTGAAAAATAGAATTTTATCCTTCAACGAAAAGCTGCTTTAGCTGCAAGAACATCACTCTTTTAAATGGTGTTTATTGTTAAAAACTAGTTTTCAAAGGAGATGGAAAAGAAGTAACTGATTCCAAAAAAATTCTTAAAAATATATTTAGAATCTATAGACAAAATGTCACAAATCACTAGTTTGCATCATTTTCAAATTCCTCACGGTCTAACCGTTATAGGTGCCCGAAAGTGAAAATTTAGTTAAAAAATTCAGTTCAATGTCCAATTTGGCCAAAAATTGTAAAGCAATATTGTGGGATCACCCTAAGGTGCAATGAAGCATCAAACCTTCAATCCTTACATAGCAAGCTCCTAAAAGATGTTTCTTAACTACATTGTGCATATTTAGATATAGACAAAAGTAAATAGATTCCTTAAATTTGTAAGTACAAATGATAGGATCATAGAGGAAAGATGAAATTACAAAGAACAGTTAGAATTGGAAAAATATGATTTTGTCCACGATTACATAACTCCAAAATTTGATTTATCAAAATCATTTGCATTTCAATTTGTATTCTTATCTGATACTAAAAAAATACTAGATACATCAAATCAATCAACATTACATAATAAAATAGTTTATCTTTCAATTATGCGCTTATTTCTTACAATGATTTTAATCTAATTTAAATGAATTAAAATATCATTTATTAAACCTAAAAATTAAGGGGACGGGACCTGATGAATTAATAGGATTCCACTTATTCTCTACAAATGGAAATAAAACTAATAAAATAATCTTATTCTAAGATTGTGGTTCCATTGAGGGAGCTTTCTAAATATCTTACAAGTGTTGCTGATTTTTTTTAAGAGCTTTTATAAACATAGGGTCTTAAAAAATTTTTGGTAAGAGGCTTAAAACTTTAAGCTTTAAAATTTGGAAAAAGTATGATATAATTTTCTTTTAGAAAAACAATATATTAAATTTACAATTATATAGCTAAATCTAAAAACTTATATATGAATGACATGTGAAAACAAAACTTAGAAAAGAATGAAATGAACTTTCCAACACTACCCCAAGGCACCCACTAAAGCTCCTAGGTCCATATCTGATTGCAATACTGAATTTGATATAAAACCTTCCAAAAGTTAAGGTATACTTATTTTTCTGAGAGGACCCCTCCATAAAAATAATTCCTCCACCATGGGACCCCTTCCTGATAAAAAATATTACTTCACGATTTCCCATACTTTCCCAAGTCAAAGTTCCATTAACGTCTGAAGCGGGTACCTTATCCACTTGTAAATAGGCGCATTACACTGGGCCAGATAGGCCTAACTGTCCTACCAATGGTTTAGATTCATTCCAAACAGTCTGCTCACTTCGACGTTAACGCTAAATATTGTTGCTTAGTGCTGCACAAACTACCGGACATTTAGTTGGAAAAGCTTCCAGTAAATTTAGGGTATTGTTTGTCTAGTACACTGGACGCCCATTTGACCGTAAATTTTAATCCGGCTGAGTATACTCTGCCGAAATCTAGTGCACAAATTACAGGATATAGAGACAAAATTGCTTCAGAGTACCCTACATAAACTGGGTCATCAACTGTCCAGGTGTCGTTAATGTTGTGGGAATCGATCTACATTCTTGATGCTTCGGCAAAGCGCCTGCGCTACCCACTTTTACAAATGGCGACTCCTCGATTAATACGGCGAAAACTTCTGGGAACAACATTGTTGAGCCCGCTCGCACGTGGGTTATGAATCGAAAAAAGTGAACAGAATGCCCCCAAACTTCAGGTTTCTTCAGGTTTGTTCACTGCAGTTATTAATTTACAAGCTATGTTGTTTACCAGTAACACATTTTGCAAATGAGCTTAAATGATTCCTGTTCAATTTGATTGGGAAGAGTTAGTTATTGACATATTTTGGGGTTTTGTCCACAGTTTCGAACACTTCTAAGCTTCATCGGATCCGCACTTCTGCTGAGGAGTCCAAATTCTTATACCTATTCCTTCAAGTAGGCACACAATTTGCAGCCTCATGATTTCTTGAACTCCTTTTTGTGGGTGTTGGGATCCAAATATATGCCATTATGGCCAGGGAAACCTCTGCAACATCCAGCAAACTTCACCAGCAAGGTTTCCGAAAGAAGGATCTGACCTGGGTAGTTGGAGTTTCAGTGCTCTGTACCTTCTTTTACATTCTAGGCCTGTGGCAAAATAGTTTGGTCATAAATACAGCAGCTGTAAGACTGGCATTTTCACAAGTAACGCCCTGTCGTTTGCCATTTAATCCTCCAAAGCCCGAATTTGTTCATCTAGATTTCGATGCCCATCATTTAGGAATAGCTCCTTCTGATAATGCCTCAGAGCCTCAGTTATCCATTATGTTGAAACCCTGTGATATGCAATACAGTGAGTATACTCCCTGTGAGGACATTGAACGTTCCAAGAAGTTTGACAACCACAGGTCATTCTTCAGAGAGCGCCACTGCCCTGAAAAGAATGAGCTTCTCAGATGCTGGATACCTGATCCACCTGGATACATGACTCCATTTCCGTGGCCACAGAGCAGGGATTTTGCTTGGTATGCCAATGTACCTCACAAGGAACTTACTGTTATAAAGGCTGATCAGAACTGGATTAAGTTTGAGGGGGATCGATTTCGCTTTCCTGGTGGTGGAACATCGTTTCCAAATGGTGCAAAGCGGTATATTGAGGAAATTGGAAAGTTAATTCCTTTAACTGATGGGTCTATAAGGACTGCCCTTGATACTGGGTGTGGGGTGAGTACGCTTTCTCTGCTATTTTCTTTTTTCACTGGAAATGACAGCATTGCATTGCCATGATAACTTTTACTGTGTCCACTTTTCTGGTTATTTTTAAGGGCTTCTTGCAGTCCATTTGGCATTTGTAGCCACTGGTGAACATTAAAACTAAATCTAGACTCAAGTAAGAATTATGGTTCAATGAAGTGATTTCCGAGGCCTTCATAATACTAACTTTTCATAAACTAGAGGTACTGAAAGAAACTGAGTCGATTCAGACTGCATCCTGTTTTAGGCTTGTTCGAGTATAACTTTTTGGAAATTGTGTTTTATATTTGACAGCTTTCCAATTACTTTTATTGCATAGGATATAGTGTGCTTTTGTTAATCTGCAGTGCCATACTGTGCAAAGTAGGCATTGACAATGTGGTATCCTAAGCTCCTGCACAGAACAGTACAATGCACGATAAACTTGTTCTTTTCCTGATTGGGAAAATATAATACACATTAGCTGCATAGTTTACGTTTTATAATTAGAAATACTACACTGTTTAATATGTACTACACATTTGAGCAATCAGACTAATGAATCAGACAGCTAAGCTCAAGAAATCTGACTACTGCAACCATTTTTGTAGGTTGCAAGCTGGGCTGCTTACCTATTCAGATACAAAATTTTGACCATGTCTTTTGCTCCAAAAGATATACATGAAGCACAGGTGCAGTTTGCTTTGGAGCGTGGAGTGCCGGCCATGATTGGGATTTTGGGCACTCGTAGACTTCCTTACCCTGCAAGGGCTTTTGACATGGCTCACTGTTCCCGATGTCTGATTCCATGGACTGACTATGGTATACTGTATAATAATCGTTGTCAATTGGGGTTATTTAGAGATTGTATTTATATTAAATTTAGCCCTGTTCTTCTACTTGTGTATAATTGTATATTCACTTTGTTCTGCAGACGGCGTCTTCTTGATAGAAGTAGATAGAGTCTTGAGGCCTGGTGGCTATTGGATCTTATCAGGTCCTCCCATTAACTGGAAAAAACACCACAAGGGTTGGGAAAGGACAGAAGCAAGCCTAAAGCAAGAGCAAGAAGCTATTGAGGATCTTGCTAAGCGTCTATGCTGGAAGAAGATTGCTGAAAAGGGCGATCTGGCTGTATGGCAAAAGCCTACCAATCACATTCACTGTATCAAAAAACGGAGAATCTTCAAGGTTCCCCCAATTTGTCAGGGGGGAAATCCTGATACAGCCTGGTATGAATTACCTTCAATTTATTCTAAGAACTTCTCTGGGTTCTGAGATTCTGTAATTTTAGGAAGAATCGACCGAAACATCACCAAGTAGTAACCATTTTCATACCGATTTATAAGATAGCATTCTAATACTTGATCTGTTTCTTCTTTTTTTTCAAAACATGAAAAGGTACCAAAAGATGGAGACATGCATAACTCCTTTACCTACAGTTAAAAACATTGAAGATACTGCAGGGATGGCTGTAGAAAAATGGCCAAAACGATTGGCAGCTGTTCCACCCAGAGTAAAAAGAAATTCCATCGCTGGAGTAACAAGTGAAACATTCAATCAAGATACAAAATTGTGGACCAAGCGGCTAATCTACTATAAAAGGTTCATAGAAAGTATTACTGATGGAAAATATCGTAACATCATGGACATGAATGCTGGCTTGGGAGGCTTTGCTGCTGCTCTGGCCAACTACCCAGTATGGGTGATGAATGTTGTCCCTCAAGATGCTAGAAACAACACTCTTGGCAGCATATATGAAAGAGGCCTGATTGGAACTTACATGGACTGGTATGCTCTGCCTCTTTGCTCTAGACACTGAGTCTGAACTAAGTTTCATACCCATTTTGATATTATATCTTCCTTTTTGAACACTCTGCTGTAGCATCTATAAACAAGATGGAATTTCATGATTGATTTGGGCAATGTGCTCTGGTTTTCTGTTTACAGGTGTGAAGCTTTCTCAACATACCCCAGAACCTATGACCTTATTCATGCTGATGGCATTTTCAGCATGTACCAAGATAGGTAACGTGTATTTCCCAGAGGATAATGTAAGGAGTATAATCTATAAACAACACATTCTCTGCACTTTTTCACTCTTCTACATTACCTAGAGTTGCCCCAGGATTTATTTGTTCAAGCTGAACTACTTCAAGTTAATTTTAGTGTGAGAATACACACTAGAATAGTTGTAAATTACTAACTATACAATATTGATCTGTATCTAATCTACGCTGCAGGTGTGATATCATAGACATTCTTCTTGAGATGGATCGTATACTACGCCCAGATGGAGCAGTCATTATTCGTGATCATGTAGATGTCCTGGTTAAAGTACAGAAAATAACTGATAGTATGAGCTGGCAAAGCCAGCTTGCACATAATGAAAGAGGTCCCCATAGCGCAGAAAAGATCCTTTTTGTTAATTCTACGAGGTTGCCCATTAGCTACCAAGCATTGGCTTGAACACGTACATGATTTCAAGTTCGCTAGAATAACATTCTCAGAAGTTAGAAGCAGAGAGCTCTAGATTCCCCTCAAGGCTCTAATTTATCTTATCAAGATATAGATTACATTCCTATCAAGGCCTCGAGCAAGGAAGAGTTTGAAAGATGTGTATATAGAAAATGTCAAAGAACGGCAAGATCATTTAAGAGTGAGGTTGAAGTATGCAATGTGGGAAATGTGTAGTACTACATTGCTATATTGTTTTCAGGTTATAAATTGAGTAATATTGTGGAAACGTAAAACTCACAAACTTAAAATAATATTGTAGTATAAATTAGTTGCGAAGAAATAAAATGGAATATCAGAATAACAAAATAACATATGAGACACTGATTTACATGGTAAAACTTTGATAATATGTCAAGGAAACATCCACGTGGCAAAGTATCGATATTCTTATTGCTCAGAGAAACTGATTACAATCTTCACACATCTGCTACTCTTCAATTACAATTCATTACAATGATTACAATGTTTTTGCTTTCAAGGCAACAAGGTATATATAATATTTTCAACATGTGTCAAACTTAGAAAAAACTTTGTTTTTATTATTTTGCTTCATCTTTTTGTTTTTAAATCTTTATCTTTTACAAAGATAAGATTATGCTTTCTTTCTATTTTTGTTGTCATTATCCAACAATCTCTGCCTTGACAACAATTTACCCAATACTTGCCCATGCCCATTCATCACCTTCTCTACAAGCCAAGAGAAGTCAAATTCCACTTCAACTTCTCTAACTGTATTGGTCTTGTAAACATGTCTACACAATTTTCTAGTGTATGAACTTTCTCAAGAGCTACTCCACCCCATCAATAACATGTCTTACAAAATGGTATTTAATCACAATATGCCTAGTCCTATTGTGATAAGCTATATTTTTAGTCAAATGTATATCACTTGACTATCACAAAATACAATCACCCTATCCTCCACTTTTAAAAACTCACCCAAAAGACCCTTCAACCAAATTGCCTTTTTGCATGCATGTGAGATAGCCATATAATCTACCTCAGTAGTGGATAAAGCAACTATTTTTTGAAGTTTTGACATCCAACAAATAGGTCCTCTAGCAAGAGTAAAGACATGACCTGATGTAAATCCCCTTTTATCCAAATCACTTGCAAAATTTGAATCAATATAACCACAAATTGAACCACTACAACCATCAAAGGTGATACATTAATCACTTGTACCTCTAAGATTTTGAATCCCTAATTTCACTATTGTTCAATGCTCTTTACTTGGATTTGCCATGTATCTACTAATAATACCAATTGCGTGTCTTGTACATACCATTGTATACATTAAACTTCATATTGCATTAGCATATGGTATATGAGACATATAATCCTTTTTTTCTTTATTATTAGGACAAACTTTAAAAAAGCTTAAAATGAGAAGCTAAAGGAATATTTACTGGTTTCACATTCTTCATGGGTAAGTGCAAGAAGTTGAGTCCACAAAATGTGGAAGTTTTTGCCTTAGCCAAAAAAACAAAATTGGCATTGCAAAAACGGGATCTCAGTTTTCATAAATGGGATCTCGATTTAAAAAAAGAAGGATTTTGTTTAGGTTCAGGATCTCGAGCCTAAATTTTAAATGGGATCCCATTTTTTAAAAATTGAGATCTTGATTATTAAAGGATCCTAAACTGACGAATGGGATATGAGATCCCAATTTTTACAAAACAGGATCCCCATTTTTTATAAATTGGGATCCCGTCTTGTAAAAAATGAGATCTCGTTTTCAAGTAGTATTTATTTTTAAAAAGTAACGAAACAGAGTTATTAGTAGCTTGGGATCTCGGTTTAGCTAGACACAGTGGCAACAATAGTGACCTTTGACCTCTAGGTATGCCTCCACCCACTTTATTAGCGCTTTATTAGTTTTTTTTTAAATTTATAAGTGAAAAGTAGGTTTTAGCATTTTTTTTTTTCAATTTATTTAGCATTTTATGTATTTTATTTAGGAGTAATAGGAGAATTGATGATTTGTAGAGGTAGAAGGAAAAATGAAATGAAACCTTGTAGAAACGAAAACATTATCCTTGAATTGTATTTGAAGAACAAAATTTAGCTTTTAAAAACCTAAATTGTTCAATTAAACAAAAAAAAATTGCATTTGAACCCTAAATTGAAAGAAAACAAAAAAAATTGCATTGAAAACCCTAATTTCCGAAATATGAAACAAAAAATTGCATTGAAAACCCTAATTTTTTCTTGAAACCCTAAATTCAATTCAAACAAAAAAATTTGCTAATTTACCCTAAATTGAAATCAAACAAAAATTTTTGCATTCAAATGAAAACCTTGATTTCAAGTTCAATAATTAATTTGATAATGGAAAAAATTGATTTGCATTGCTTAAATGTTTTAAATTGAATGTATTTGCATTGTAAATTAGGGTCCTTGATATTGACAATGAAATAGGATTTGATAAATATTATACATTTAAATGCGTACTCATCAAGAGACAATCAATTAAACGTTATGAACATACATATAATTAGAATAGAAAACAATATGTAACAAACATCTTAGAATTAAAAAATATTGAGTATGTTCATAAGGCGGGCATGCAATAAGTGTGATCGTCCAGGTTTCTCTCATTAAGCATCATAATAAGGGAAATCATGAAAAGGTAAAGCATGATCATAGGTGATAAGAGAATTATCAAAGCTAGGCACACCAATAGTCATAGTCTAATGAACATCATCATTACTAAAGCTATCCATATTAAGAGATGAAATCTTTATGAAACTCATGGTTAAGTTAAAGAATCTACAATAGAAGGGAAAATAATAATAAGTTCTATGGAAGATGTTAAATGATATCCAATATCAAAGAGTGCATTAATGGAACATGTGCCACTATGCTTATGGTAAAAGGATATGATTTTATCAAATATTCATGGATCAAATAAAAAATAATGTAAATACATCAAAATAATTGATGTAAGAATGAATGGAGAAATGGGAAAATTTTTACGTTGAGTGGAATCCATGATATAAAAAATTACAACCACTATACATAAAGGAGGGCAATTAAATGAGTTTCAAATCTAAAATTATATGAGAAATATCAAAAAAATGGATTTGAAATTAGAGACACATGGATAAGTTGAAAACACTATGTTAATTAAGGAATTATGGGTGAAGGGAAGGATTACATGTGGGACTAGTGGATCGTTACAATTGATAAATTTTCAATATTTGTTTACAAATTTAGTTAGCAAATTCCTAAATCCTTGTACAATCCATTT
>VDFB02119372.1:17492-53682 GCA_007258455.2 Sequoia sempervirens | reverse complement strand
GAACATAATTCACCGCCATTATCAGTCCTTAAGAATTTTATTTTTCTACCAGTCTGATTTTCAACAAGATTTTTAAATTCTTTAAATCAACTAAATACTTTTGATTTACTTTTTAAAAAATATATAAATGCTCTTCTTAAGTAATCATCAATGAACGACTTATAGTATCTTGATTTAGACAAAGAAGGAACATCTACTGGACCAAACACATCTGAATGAATATAGTCTAACAAACTAGAAGTTTTATGAGGACTCTCATAAAATGAAACACGATGCTGCTTTCCATATATACAGTGTTCATAGAATTCAAATTCTAGATTACAATCTTCAAGCCCCTCAACTAGGTTTTTGTTCTTCAAGATTTTTAAACCTTTTTCTCCTATGTGGCCTAACCTATGATGCCAAAGCATAGTCTTCTCTCTAGGAAGTTTTACTTCCATAGAGTTTACATAATTAGAGACAATTCCCTCTTTACCTCCATGAGCAGCTTTCAGTGACTTCGAAGAGACACTGTTACAATGAACAGCTTGTGCATCCAGCTTGTACAGGGTACCAATTCGAGCACCTCTAGCTAGCACCATTGAACCTCTAGTCATCTTGCATCCACTTCCCGAGAACAAGACTTGTACTCCTATATCATTTAGCTTACTGACAGAAAGTAAATTTTGAGCCAGACCTGGTATGTGCATAACATCATTGATCCCCTTTATTCTTCCATTAGGGAATTGGATTTTGACTCTTCCATGGCCAACAATTTCCAAGGTTGAATCACTTGCCAAGTACAACTTTCCACCATTGTATTCTTCATACTTTGTAAACCATTCTCTGTGAGATGTCATGTGGAACGATGCTCCAGAATCGATCAACCAGACATCATCTCGGGATGCCTCGAAATAAGGTCAAAGAATGAAGGCTACCATCACTCATGAGTAGAAGAACCCACATCTAAGATCCTTTCTTTCTTTTTCTCCTTTCACAATCCTTTTAGACATGACTAGTTGCCCACAGCTCAAAGATTTCACCTTGGACTTCAAGCCGTGAGACTTTGATCTCCTCGACTTTGATTTGGGACTTTGTCCTTCTTCAGTTTTCCCTTTGACCTTCCTCTCGACAAAGAAGAGCCTCCTCGGGCCATCTCAAGATTTTTTCTTCTATTTCTTTTGATAGCAAAGAACCAACAATATCTTCCATTTTGAAACTGGATGTTGTACTCCCAATAGCCATCACTAGATGATCCCATGAGTCTGGCAAAGAACATAACAGAAGCATACATCGATCTTCTTCTTCAATCTTTACACCAACAGATGTTAATTGTGCGAGCAGCATGTTAAATGCATTCAAATGATCAGCTACAAACCCTCCTTCCTGCATTCTCAAAGAGTAAAGCTTCTTTCTCAGGAATAGCTTATTCACCAAAGATTTCCCCTGATAAATAGACGCCAGTCTCTTCCACAAGAGAGAAGCAAGACTTCTCTTCATGCACATTGAGAAGAACTGAGTCTGCCAAATAGAGCCTTATCAGCCCCTTCACTTTCCTATCTGCAAGGTCCCATTCTTCTTGCTTCATGCCTGTAGGTTTAGTTCCAGACATAGCAAGCCAAAGGTCTCGATCTACTAAGAGATCCTCCATCTTGAGTTTCCATAATTCAAAGTTACTGCCATTGAATTTCTCTATTTCAATCTTCCCAGATGAACTAGACATCTTAATCTATAAATAGAAATAACAATCTCTATAAAACTCCCACTGAACAGTATTGACACAAAAAACCCAATTTACCCCAAGGATAACACAACTAGCAGGCTCTGATACCACTTGTAAGGAAAACTAGATGCGGAAAACAATTTTCCTAACGTCAATACCTCAGGAAAGAATGCAGAAGTACCTTTAATTTTTCAATTACAGTCAAATTGAGATGCACTATGAGACAGATTTCAGAAATAGAGTATTTAGACAAACACACATGAACACCAGATATACGTGGGAAAACCCTTACGGGAGAAAAACCCACCACACCAAGAGAAATCACTTTGTATTATAGTAATCAAAGTTACATACAATTCTAGACTTATCTTTCTGGTGTCATTAAACAACAACATTCATCATGTACATTCTTTGAACATAAAACTTTTAGGTTACAACCTTTACAGATTTTTAATCCTTCACTGATATAGTTTGAATTCTTCACACTTCACTGTTGATCGAACTACTATCCAACATCAAAACATCTACAATTTCCAACTATATCCCTGGCGTTCCCTGACTGTCGAGCTCCCTCACAGAACCGTCGCAACGAACACACCTTGCTACAGCGATAGACTTCACAGTAAACCTTTCGACAAGACTTCTTCAGGGTCACAGTGACCTGTTTAGAATTTGATGAAACAAACTGCTAGTCGGCCAGACAATCAGAATGTCACACCGACATTGCTCTAAAGGAGGTTTCAGCCTGTAATGTTTGAGGCACATATTTCCAACACAATACAAAGACATCATAATTGATTCATAAAATACCTAAGATACTTCTATTTAGACAAAAAATTATAAATATCAGCTCTTTGACTCCTCAAAAACCTCTGAGTTATTAAAAGAAAGTGTTGAAATCCTAAAAAAATGATGCAGGAGCATTCAGGTTCATGAGAAATCCTATATCAACCAAAAATATTTTAGGTTTTTTTTAGTTTTAGTTCAATTTTGTTGTGTTTTGGTTCCTATTGTGTTGGTTTTTGGTAGTTGCTTCAAGAAAAAATTTAGACTCAAGATGGTCATGTTAAGGACATCACCCAGTAAAAGGGTGTAATGGGTACTTGCAATTTCAATTTGGCAAAGATTGGAAAAAAAAAATGGCTAAGTTATGTGAATGTAGAGTTTTATTCTCTAATGAGATATTTGTGAAACTTTGGCATGGAACTAGATCTCTTTATAACTAGTTTGAAGGAATTTTCTCATAATCAATACTAAGTCATTTTCCAATTGATTCCAAGTTTATTTCCTTGCAACTAGTTCCAATTCATTTTTTGCATTCAATTTTTTTGTGAGAACTTCATGTTCAACTAGACTTGTGAGAAAGTTCAAGTGAACTAAAATTATAGGTTTTCGTATACATTTTAGATGAACAATTCTAACGGTGAACGTTTTATGGGAACTTCAGTTTCAACTAGATATGTGAGAAATTTCAAGTAAATTGAAGCTATAAATTTTGATATCCATTTTGAATGAACAGTTATGATGGTGAATATTTTGTGAGAACTTCAAATCCAACTAGATTTGAGGGAAAGATCAAGTGAACTAACTTTTTAAGTTTTCATAATTGGTTTAGATGAACAATTTTTATGGTGAAATTAGCATGGGACAAAGGGCACTTGGAAAATGATGATATCATCATGGTGCCATCATGATGTGAACAAATGATTGTACAATCTACAAACAATTACAATTGAACTAGATGTGTCTATCAATTAAAGTTGTTTTTATTAAGTAAACAAAATCCTGAAAAAGGGGCGATGATGATATTAGAAAGGTATGAAATGTAGGGTTTTTCAAGGGAACTTGGAAATTAAAAAAGTTATAACAATGTTATTCAAATTGGTGCAAGACTTTCACAAGATGACATAATTATGATGTTAGTAATATATAAAGTGTGATATTTTTCAAGTGAACTTGACTATTGAACAAGTTATAACAATCCTATTTGAATGGATTCTAAAATTCCACAAAATGACATCATCATGATGTCAACTATGTATGGAGTGCAATATTTTTCAATTAAACTTGACTTAAGAACAAGTTATAACAATTATGTTTGGATGGATACTAGATCTTCACAAAATGGATATTTGTGGAATCTTATCAACAAACTGGACATGTAGATTTTCTTTCTTGAAATATATTTTCTTCTTTGTGTAATGATTTAGTTACTTGTAACTTTCAATCATGCAATGCTTTAACTTCCTTTAAGCCTAAAGTATAAAGAAGGGTTGTTGTAATCTATAGGTAGATTTTGGAAGTTCTAGAAGGTGATTTCTATTAAAATTATTATTTGAATGTACTCCTTAGGGAAACTATAAAGACTATTTGTTTTCATATTTTAAATAAATTCCAAATAATTTATTGTGTGAAAATTTTATTATTGTTTACTAGTTTTTGGTTATTTGATAAGACCTCGTATCTAGACTACATCAAGTGGTATCAAAGTAGGTTGATTGTGTTCATGTCAAGAGAAGAGTTCTAAGAATTTTTTGTGGGGAGGTGAAAAGAGATAAGCTCACACCAAATAGGACTCAAGTCACTACAACAAATACCTGTGATTTGCTCCATTTTTTGCTTCGTTTTTTTCTTCCACCCACTGTTTTAATGTATTTTTTGCCAATTTTTTGAAAACGTCGGTGCTATTTATTGGGATGGCGTTATTTTTGACATTTATTTGTGCCGACTAGGACAAGTTGGCGCTACTTTTTGCTGATATTAGTGCCATCTTTGGCGCCAATATTGGCTCTAAGTGTGATGCCATCGTTAGCACCACATTTGGCTCCAAGTTTAGCTTCGAGTTCTTTGAGCTTCAATTTTAGCTTCGAGTTTAGCTTTAGGTTTAGTGTCGGTATAGACAACCCTATATCAAGGAGAGAAACACTTATGTCACAACAACAAGGTATATCTACAAGTGCTCGGTGAAACAAAACTCTTGGATATAACGAAGTAATGTCGATTAGACATTGAGATATCGGTAAGACAAATAAGATTGTCTCATGGACACTCCTCAAGTAATGATCAAAAGCATACACCACTATACCGTCAGGAAGGTGAGCAACATATGCGGTAGAGCAGTATACACCGCAACCCCACAGCAAGAATCCTTGAGCAAGGCGGTAGTGCGGTAAACAACAGAAGGGAAGGGAAAAACACCGCCATACCACAACGATAATCATGAGTCTCCATGACATGGCAGAGTTACACTGATATATAAAGAAATACCACCAAAGGAAAATATCATAGAGGTATTAACTTGTCTCATCGACACTGACAACCAATATCAAAGGAACATAAGATCTTATGTCGATGAGACATTGAGATATCGGTAAGACAAATAAGATTGTCTCATCGACACTCTTCAAGTAATGATCAAAAGCATACATCGCTATACCACTGGGAAGGTAAGCATTATATGTGGTAGAGCAGTATACACCACAACCCCGCAATAGGAAGCCTTGAGCAAGGTGGTAATGCAGTAAACAACAAAAGGGAAGTACAGAACACTGCCATACCACAGTGGGTATAATAAGAGACAATGATAGTACGGTAATCATGGTATCATTACAATTTACAATGCTAAATGGAGCAAATCACATCAATAACAATCCATTTGAATATAGCCTGCCAAAAAACTCTAAAACTCTAATAAACATACTCTAAAAAAAAATTTGAAATCTTATTTTCAAGCATAGCCCGCTAGAATGGAGTTTTCATTTTAATAAACATACAATAAAACCTTTGTTGAAACCTTATTTTCAAGCGTAGCTCGCCAAAATGGAGAAGTGTTTTAGTAAAGAATGATAGAGAATGGTAAGGAGATGTGTGTGATAGGAGGCATAGGATTCATTGTTGTTTATCTCATTCCTGCTCTGATCAACAAGGGTTACAATATTCACGCTACTGTTTATAATCCAGGTATTTAATTGACATATGTTTGCATAATCTCAAATTCCTTCAGATGCTTTTGAAGTATCAATGTATCCTATATAGGGTTTAGGATGACTTCTTTTAATTTAAAAAAATAAATTAGATGCTTTTGAAGTATCAATGTGTCCTATATAGGGTTTAGAATAATTTATTTTAATTAAAAAAAATAAAATGATGTATTTTCCTATGTTTAGATAATGTGGAGATCTCCTAAATCTGCCCTAGCACACTGTCCTCTTTCGTACTGTGTTCATTACTCCAGCTGCTAGGGTTTTGCATTTGACATCTTTAATATCTTCATGATAGTGGATTTTAAATAGATCTCAGTCTTTACTTTAATCTTTATCATGGTAACCCTTGAGTTCCATAATCCACCTTCAATCTCTTCTAAGAATGTTGTCTTAAGCTAGACTGCATAGTATGCATATAAAGCAACTCCTTCATACCTACCATTGTTCCAAACCACCACTCACTGCCTTCCTTAAAATGTTGCCTCCATAAGCACAATAGCATGTTTTAAAATCATGGTTGCCAATGATTGACCATTAAGGTCACTACTTTCATCAAGATACAATGATTTTTTTGTCTTCAAACTTAAGGCATTATGCAAGATAACATTGTGAATTGTTTGTTGTGTACAATATGATTTTCTTGCACATTTACTGCTTTGCTAACTACCTTTAAGATTGGATATTGCACCATCAGCTGCAATCTCAAACAACTCACTCACTGTCACTTGAAGATTCCTTTCATGAGCATCCTTGTATAAAATCAAACTATGCCCTATAGACTGCCTACTTACATACTAGTATAGGGGACTCATTGTTTCATGGTATTTTGGGTTTTATTTAGAAGGGGTTAATATGTGGAATTTTTATGTGCAGGAAGAATAGATTGTGATGCAATGTTCAGGTATGGATGGTTCATGAAAAATTAGATTGCTATCGGTGTCATAACTAGGTTGGATTGTACCTTGAGCTGGTCTGAAACACTTACGGGTGTTTTTGCTCAGGAGGAGAACTTGAGTATAGGAATTTCCAAATATCTGATAGAGGTAGTTCCTACATTCTAAAGATAAAATCATAAATCTTCTTATCGAGTTTCTGATCCAACTTGAGATCTTTAATATCCAATAGAGAAAGTTTGTACATTCTAAGATAAAATCATAAATCTGCTTGTCTTTGTACAATCCCTCGTTTAAATTATTTCTTTAACAGTTTTAGGGCCACGTCCACGTACATATATTCTTTTGCTAGTTGAATGATTAGACTCTGCATTTGCTCCAATCTCCATCTAAAATAATCAACAACATGCATTAATTTATGATTGTACCTTGAGCCGGTGTGAAACACATCTAGGTGTTTTAACTCCGAAGCAAAACTTGTGTGTAGGAATTTCCAAATATCCGACAGAGGAAGGTCCTACATTCTAAAGATATATTATATGAAACATTCCTTATTTTCTATGAAACAATGTATATATTCTTGTACTTGTAAATATTCTTTTATTGTTATGTCTATTAAAGAAAATAGAGTTTGAATAAAAAATGCTTCACCCTTTTTTGTAAGTGAGTATGTGAATTATTGTTTAAGGAAAAATCTTATAGTGTTTACATTTTCATTTTACTAGTTTCAAATCTTCATTTTCTATGTATATAAAATTGTATGTGCTCTTTATCTCTAATGACATAAAATAGTAATGTCATCAGAATCAGGGTTTTCAATTTCAGCACCATCATTGTCCACACTTTCATATCCTGTTCACTTTTAAGTACAATCATCAAAATTTTATTTTTATTTCTTGTCCCAGTTAATCTTGATTCCCCTTTCAGCACAACACAATAGGTTGCATGTAAAATTTCAAACATTTTCTTTGCATTTTTTTGTATATATTATTTTCTCAGTGCATCATTATGTAACAACAATTTCACTTCTGAGATATACAGTAAAAATAAATGAAAGCACATGTTTTCTTTGTCAAGGGAAATGTATGGTGAATAACCTATGTCTTTTAGATAAGTGTGCAAGCAAAGTAAGACATAACTGATTGAATATTATTTTCTACTGTATCAATTATATTTTTATGCAGAGGTTGCAACAACTTATCATGGATTAGTTTTGGATAAGAAGCAAGGTGTATAAAAACTATGGCTACAGGGGGACTCTCTTAATGTGATTAATTGTCTCATGATGAAATTTCCTCCTTCATGGTCAATTTCCAATTTTATTAATGACTCAATATCTATTATTAACTCTTTTGAGGAGATCTGAGTAGGATTCTTTTGAATCGCTACCTCTTAATTGAAGTGTATTTCTAATGATGACTAGCTAGCTTGTTTCTAGGAGAGATGTTCTTGGGGAAAGGTTTCATTATGATTTTATATTTTTAAGTTGGGTTTTGCATGTCGACCCTTTGCTCTTTCAGTTTCATTATTCTTTCCTTGGTTTTCATAGAAGGATGGACTGGCAGTTTTGGTAAGGTTACTTGGAATGATAATCCCACATGTATTGTGGGTGTTTGTTGTATTGTTTTGAGTAGCGCCTGGTTCATTTTACTTTTTCATTTCTTCCAGGTGTTCTTGGGTTTTCGTTTGTTTCCTGTCACTATGGGTGGTGATCGTTGCAGAATTGAGCCGAGGTCCTGTGAAGATTTTTAGAAAAATGCTACTGTGTGGGAGCACTTGGAATTGGGGGGGTTACTCAATTTATGTAGAGAATTCAAGGCTCAGACCCTGATGTAACGGATTTATTGTGAAAGGATGGAATGGGAGGTCTTTGCATTACCAGGGCATTGAGTTTCAAATTGAAGAGGATTTTATTGCGGAGGTAACTGGTCTTTCAGTTGTTGGGAGAAAGTTTTTTAGAGACAAGAGAGCAACTAAGAAGGCTTTTACAAATTTCTTTAAAAATGATGAGAGGAAGAAGGTTAAGGAAATTGGAAGTGGAGGTTATGCTAGGAAGTCCCTAAAGCCACTTTGGAGGGACCTCGTGTTAGCCATTATGCACTACTTCACCCTTGAAGGTAGATTCTTTGTGGTTTATAGTCACCATTTTATGCTCTTAAATCATTTTAGGCATAATGTTTTGGTCTCATTTCCTTTTTACCTATTACATTCTATGGAGAAGAGTATTGAAGACCACAGAAAGAACCCTAAGAAGGCAGTTCTTCATCAAGGGCTTATATGTTTGATTTTTGCTCATATCAAGCTAAAGTTGATCACGGTCTCCCCTAAAACTCTTGGTAAGAAGGAAGTTAAAAATGATGGGTATGAAATAGGGGACTCTGCCAGTGAATGGGTCGATAGTTCGAAGGAGGAAGAGTCAGAATATGAGGATATGTCTATTGATGAAGGAGGCTCTGAGGAAAGGGATGAGGAATCAAAAGAATGGGGTAATGGCTATGAGACTGATGTGGAGTTGAGGGAGACTATGGCTAATTATGTTAGCAAATCTTCGAAGGGGAAAACCAAAGGCATGAAGAAAGTTAAAGCTTCTACCAAAAGGAAAATTGAGGTGGTTGCCCATAGTTCGAATGTGAATCCTGCGTTGTTTTCTGGAAAAGAGGGTTTGAAGGGTTGTCATCTTGTGGGTGATGTGGATTCTTCAAAATTTGATTGTGTTCAGAATGCTTCATTGGGGAACCCTATTCCTAGTAAGGATGGTATGCTAGAGAGCTCCCCAGTGCAAGGGTTTAAGGTGTCCATTAATTTGGGTGGTCAGTTGAGTAGCCCTGCTGATATGGGCAACTCTAAGATGGAGGTGAAGCCTAATGAGAATGGCCCCGTGGATATGCAGGGGATTGATGCGGTTAATTGTTCTTAGGATTTTTTTGTTGTGGAGAAGGAAGTGAAGAAGGAACGTCTAGAGGCATTAGCTGATTTGGAGAATCGGCCAGATAAGGAGAGGATAAAGGTGGATGTTGAGGATTTCCCAGCTGAATAAGAGGATGAACAGAATAGGGATTGTTCTGAATCTTCTGATGCCCCTATTGACTTGGAGCAGAAGGGTCAGCCTCTGGTTAACTAGGATGAAATTGACATGAATATTTTTTGTAGAATGGCCAAAGATGGGACGAGAAACTTGCTTTCCCTGGTTAAATGGTTATTTTCTGAGGTTAAGGAGCTCAATCTTCAGATGAAAAATTGGAAATATGTTTGTGTTGTTATGCTAAGAGGTAACCAAAAGGAGTGGGAAATAAAAGGCAAAGTGAAATCAATGCATAGTACGCTTGATAAGCTACTAGTCGATGCTGATCATTTTGGGGTTTCTCATGAGGAAATAATTTCCTCTTTGGAATTTATTGTTAATAAAATGTTAGAGGACAGAGTGGTAAGTTTGGAGGATAAAATGGGAAAGATGTCGGAGGACTTGAAAATGGTGGTCAATATCAGCAATAACTCTTTGAAGACCATTGCTATGGGTCTTTCTATTCTGAATGAGAAAGCATTGAATTGGACCGGAAAACTGCTTGACTTGGGTAATATGGAGGAAAGGATTGAAGAGATTAGTGGCTCTTACTTGGTGAAGAAAGCAGAAGCTTCTACTCCTGTGCTAGAGAAGGACATGCAGGTGGGTCTGTGCCTTAGGACGAGGAGCAAGATAAAAAAGAGGGTCGTTGTTGCTGTTGAGGAGCTAAAGGATGTTATCAGTATCCATGAGGAGGCCATCAAGGAGAACATGGCCTTGGCTAATGTTTTAGATAATTTTTTGTAGCTGGTGCTTCCTCTTTTGGTTATGTGGGTTTGCTGATGTTTTTTGCTTTTGGGTTGTTAATGTTCCATCTTATGCCAGCTTTTTGGTTTTTTGGGATGTTGGGCTTAGTGGTTTAATTTCTCTTGCAACTTGGCATCATTGTAAAGGGTTTTGGGGTCCTTCAAAACCTATTTTTCCTTATCAAAAATTGATTCAATCTGATTTTCTACTATACAATTGTTTTTTATGTGCTTTTTACTTTTTGCATGTGGATTACCCTCAAAAAGAGACTACTTATCTTTTCTTAAATGAAGCCTTTACATTTCCTGTCTATGAAAGGAATTTACTGCTTGACAACAGGTTCGTGAGCTTCATACAAATTGAGATTGGTGTAAAATGCCATCCCCGCAAATGTTGTTTGGTCTAGAATTATAATGGAAAATAAAAAAGCTTGATAGGAGAATAAAATAGGTTTTCAATTATCCAAGTACAACATAATTTCACTGAAGCATTTCAAAGTTTAGGCATTTGAGATTCATGGAAAAATTAAACACATTTATGAAAATTAATAACATTCAATTTTCACAGTCCATGATAGTTATGCAAAAAATTTGCACAGTTTATCCATGATTAATAACATTCGATTTTCATAGTCCATGATAGTTACAAAGATAAAAGTATGCATCATCACAGAAAATTAAATTATTAGAACTAAATATTTAATTTAATCTATTAGAGCTAAACTCTTTCTCATCTAAAATTATGAATAAGGTATTATCCATGATCCCAGCATGAACACACTTTGGAAAGAAGTGTTTGAACAGAAATACACTTCTTTGTAAATTTTTAGTTTCTATCATGAAAGGGGTAAGTTACTAAGTGTTGCAATACCTTAACAGCCATAAGTAGGGTGTAAGTTTGATTGTCATTCTATCCAATATTCTCATTATTGCAGTTGTATTTATTTAAATATAATTTTAGGATAAACTCTGATTACAATTTGAATTGTTAAAGTGTTAAATTATTTTTTTCAAAAGTGATCTTCATCCTTTTTAAAGATTCCTATAGATGACATTTTTCACATGGGAAGAATTTAAATTTATCCTAAAAATTGTAAATAAAAGAAGAGCCAAATAGAAGTGCAGAAAATAGAGTATAAAATAGATAAGAAAAACAATAAAGGTGTGACACCAGTATTTATTGTGGTTCACAAAAAAATATCAAAATAAATTTAGTGCTTAATCAATGTTGTCTCATCTATTTCCACCCACTTTCCTCTCAACGATTTAGTATTTTTATGTCATCCACATCCTTTCTCCATGGCCTCCTCTGTGAATAATTTTTTTTCCACAGAAGCTTTCATCACACTACTGCCGAGAAGGGAGAAGCAACTTGTGGGACCGTAGTAAAAACCGCTCTACCGCATCGAGCTGATGAAGGAGCCGCGGGATGGCGGTGGTCTCTGCACTACCATACGCCAATGGTAGAAGACTTGCGGGACCGCGGTAAAATGTACAATGATAGGCACTCAATTAGGCACACTTGGTGCTGCCTTAGGCGCCCCAAACTGATTATATTAATGGCCAAAATTCGGCGCTCAAGTTGGCATTAAGGAAAAATCATACGATAAAAAAGGGCAAAAAAGGGAAAAATGCCATGCGAAGGAAGAAATCAAAATCGAAAAATTTAAAAATTCCCCGCATGAAGGAATAAATTAGACGACATAAAAGGGAAAAACATCACGCGAAGGAAGAGAGCAAGGTGCTACTAGCAACTAAAGAGATCACAAAGCTAGGATGCATAGCGGAAGTCCAGTGAGGAGAGTATGCAGGTATTTGAATTTTTTCATAATATTATATCAAATTTATTAAACGATATTTAAATTGTTTTTTTCTTTGATCAGTGATAATATTTTTATTTTATTTAATATAAATCAAAATATACAAAGCTCCAAATTAAAAGTTCTTCCAGCACCATCACATCATGTCTATTAAAATAGAATAAAAACCTATGGATCAAAAATCCCTACCACAACCGCCTGAAAACTATCCAACTAACTACTAACCAAACACCAACTATTTACAGTATCAAAACCAAAAACAAGGCTTAACCCCTTAAGTTTATACATCAACATCTAGCTTAAACATAGTAAACAAGTTTATGTGGAAGTTCCAGAAGCACTACCCAGATGCAATGGGCACATTTATGTGAGCGGCTTCACCTTCTTTCTCGAACGCAAACCCTTCTTCTCACACAGCTCCTCTCTAGTGATGGCTTTGAGTCCCGCTATTATCTCCTCAGTCTCCATTAATTTGAGGCACAGTTTCAAAGCTTGCCACCCCCGTTTCGCACCCTCTCTCCACAAGGCTTTGGTTCTTCCTTCTGGCCACCTAATGAAAGGGTGATTTATCTCTACTACTTCCAGGTCCACACCTTCCATGCCTTCGCTCACAAAGCCTTTTCCAAAGTACAGCCCTTTCCATGCTACTCTCCATGTTCACTAAGAAATCCCTATGCACCAATGCTTTCATCACTTTGCTTACAACCTCCACCGACTCTCCTAAGTCCAGTCCCCACGCCATGATCAGAGAGTATATATCCATATTAGTCTGATATTTGTGCTTCAAATTTTCAAAGCCATTACCCAAAATGATTTGCACAGATTGTGCCACCTTCACATCCTTGTACAGGAACAAGCCACGTAGTCTCTTCATCGTCACTTTTCCATCAAAAGGATCCAATTTCATCCTCACTTTTAGAGTTAAGTTGGCCTCCATTTCTTCTCTGGTACGTTAGCCACCAGACTACTTCACACCACCGTCCTAACACTCTCCTTACTCCCACAAACCAAGAAGCATCGAAGGAAATGCAAGAAAAAGTTTCATTACATAGAAATTTGTCGACAAAATTCATTTAATGTCAAACGTACGACCAACACCGTCAAAAAGAGCTAATTCTTCAATAATTTCAAAAAACATTCCTTCAATAATTTGTAAGTAAATTTAATATTTTAAATGAATTTTTTTCCTTGGAAAAAGTAAATGATTGCATATTAATTAGTTTAAAAGTAAACGATTGCATTTCATCTTCGACTTCTAATTCATCCCATGTTTTACCTTCCTCCTCTTCATAATCTTCTTCTTCTTCTTTGTCATCCTCTAACTCCACAAGAGATTCATCTTCTGAACCTTCCTCATCTAATTTTGATTCCTCTTCTACATTAGAGGGTCTGTATCCTTGATCTGACTCTTCTGAATTATTAGAATAAAAATCACTAGCTTCCATATTCAAAAAATCCCCAACCACCATCTTCAATAAATTTATTTGGATCATCAGTAATACTCTTCAAAATTGGCCGCAAGTTCAAGTTCATTCTGCTTTCATAATACTTTATATCCATGAAAACCAAGCTCTCTAAATGGTATATAAAACTCTAGTTCAAAATTTTTTAGATGAGGTTGCTCCTATAGCTCTCTTACTCGCTTGACAAATCCTTGAAACTTTGACTTCTTAACATTCAAAAGATAAATGGAATGTCCTCAACACCTAGTAGAGCTATCCAAAAAAGCTAACTAAAAGCTAACCCATTTTTTTGTTTAATAATTTATTTATAAAGTTTAAACTTTGAATGTTAATTTTTTTATGTGTTATTGGCTTATTGTAGGCTGCAACATTGTTTAATATTTATATCTATAAATTGTCTCTATCACATTAATAGTGTGTCAAAATGGAAAGGAACTTGTTCGAAGTAGTATGCTCTAAATTGCCAACACTTAGTGAATCTAGATCCATACTTAGTAATGTCCAAACAAAACTTGTCCCAATAGCCATAGGGAAATGGGAAAAGTTAATGGGTAATAATCAATGGGCTACGCAAGAGGATGTCATACTATCAGCTGATTACCTAAGCCTTCCCCATTGATTATTACCCATTAACTTTTCCCATTTCCCTATGGTTGTTGGGACAAGTTTTGTTTGGACATTACTAACTATGGATCTAGATTCACTAAGTATTGGCAATTTAGAGCATACTACTTCCAACAAGTTCATTTCTATTATGAATGTGATAGAGACAATTTATAGTTATAGATATACTTAGTATTGGCAATTTGGAGCTTAACACTTCCACATTTCTTTAATCAATTTGGAGCATAAGACTAAGACTACTCAAATGACATTGTAGCCAAATAAAAATTTATTAAGGGCATAATAGTAGTATACTTGTGTATATGTATTTCCTTCAGCTAAAATTTGTGTTTATACTTAAGTGATCGATGTATACTTGTGTATGTGATCAAATTTTCTTCTATTTAATGATATTATTGTGTATTTAAGGTTTGTTTAATAAAGGGTGCATGAAACAAGTTTTAAATCCTTAAAAATCTTTAAATTTCTAGGGTTTTTTCATTTTGTCGAGTCTTGGGCTCCGAGTCCCTGAAGTCCCCGAGTCGAGTCACCCTAGCCGAGTCTGAGGTGAGTCCTGAGTCTCATTACTATGGTTGTGATACAAACAAAAGGTGCTTACACATTGGCTGAATATATCCTCATCAAAATGACTAGAAAGAAATTTCAAATTTGTAAGTAAACTTTGACAGTCAAGAAAAATAGTCATAAAAATTGGAAGTAAACTTTAGACATTTAGGTGAACTTAATTCATCTAACTTTATGCCTCTTGGCAGACATCAAGATCTCCCCTCCTAAATTTTGGACCACATCCATTACCTCCACATAAAACTGGACATCCTTGGTCTTCTTTGTTCCAACACCATGATATGGTTATGCAAATGAAAATGAAGCAAAGTAATCATCTCCTTCTTAAGTTGGCTAGAAGAATGCATGCTTAATGTTTTGATACATGATATCAGCTCTCTCTTCTACTCTCATGGTTGAATCGAAATCCTTTATGGTGGGCCTCCAAAGTTGCTAGCCTAATTGGCTTTGTTTTGAAAAAGTTTTTCCTGAGTCACCAGTCTAGATCTCTCTTTTTTCAGACTCTTTCATTGCTATAGATTGTCTTTGGGATTTAATCATTTGTACCACATGGTTGAGGTGCTTTGCATCCTTGCATCTAATGGAAAATTCCTTAACATAAATACTACTAGGGAATTTCAATGTTGCCATTGTAGTTAGCATTAAAGTCGGTACCTGCAACATTGAAAATTATCCTTATATAAGAATTCCCTCCATCTTGTTGGATTGTAACACTCTTGATGGTGGCTACATGAAATCTGATTTGATTCCTCTTCTACATCAGAGGGTTCATATCCTTGATCTAACTCTTCTGAATTATCAGAATCAGAATCACTAGCTTCCATATTCAAAAATTCCCAACCACCATCTTCAATAAATTATTGGATCATAATACTCTTCAAAATTGGCCGCTAGTTCAAGTTCATTATGCTTTCATAATACTTTATATCCATGGAGTTCAACCATTCCTTGATGCCATCAAATGAAGATTGAGGAATGGTGTCAATGTGAGTCCCTCTCTTGCGATCTTCTGAATTTCATTAGGATCATACATTGACCTTCTTGCCCCTCCCAAATTTTGGACCAAATCCATTACCTCCACATAAAATTGAACATCCTTGGTCTTCTTGGTTCCCACACCGTGATATGGTTATGCAAATGAAAATGAAGCAAAGTAATCATCTCCTTCTTCATTAGCTGGAAGAATGCATGCTTAATGTTTTGATACATGATATCAGCTCTCTCTTTTGTTCTCATGGTTGAATACCAAAATCCTTTATGGTGGGCCTCCAAAGTTACAGTCATCTTTCATCCTCTTCCACCAAATGCTAGCCTAATCCATACATCTGCCAGCCTAATTGGCTTTGTTTTTGAAAGCTAAAGTTTGTCCTGATTCATCAATATTAGTTGTAACTTTTTTGAAATTTCCTTAACATAAATACTACTAGGGAATTGCAATGTTGCCATTGTAGTTGGCATTAAAGCAAGTACCTACAACATTGAAAATTATCCTTATATAAGAATTCCCTCCATCTTGTTGGCTTGTAACACTCTTGATGGTCGCTACATGAAATCTGATTCTAATTCCTCTTCTACATTAGAGGGTTCATATCCTTGATCTGACTCTTCTGAATTATCAAAATCAGAATCACTAGCTTTCATATTCAAAAATTCCCAACCACCATCTTTAATAAATTTATTTGGATCATCAATAATACTCTTCAAAATTGGCTGCTAGTTCAAGTTCATTCTGCTTTCATAATACTTTATATCCATGGAGTTCATCCATTCCTTGATGCCATCAAGTGAAGATTGAGGAATGGCGTCAATGTGGAGTCCCTCTCTTGTTGTTCTTCCTCAATTTCATCAGGATCATACATTGACCTTCTTGCCCCTCCTAAAGTTTGGACCACATCCATTACCTCCACATAAAACTGAACATCCTTGGTCTTCTTGGTTCCCACACCATGATATGGTTATGCAAATGAAAATGAAGCAAAGTAATCATCTCCTTCTCCATTGGCGGAAGAATGCATGCTTAATGTTTTGATACATGATATCATCTCTCTCTTCTCTCTCATGGTTGAATACTAAAATCCATTATGGTGGGCCTCCAGAGTTCCAGTCATCTTTCTTCCTCTTCCACCAAATGTTGGCTTGATCCACAAGTCTACCAGCCTAATTGGCTTTGTTTTTGAAAGTTGAAGTTTGTCCTGACTCACCAATATTAGCTGTAACTTTTTTGAAATTTTATTATGGTATGTGCACTTTGATATGATGTAATATGATTATGGTTTCGTCTCATATGTTGTAATATTAGATATATAATAGAAAAATAAATTATTGCATGAAATAAATAATAAATTTTCATTTTAAATGTTTTTTTTTTGGTAGAACACGGGTCTTATAGAAGATCAAGATGATCCTCAACATGATATAGATCCACAAAATATTGGTTTTCCAGTACAAATCACATGGCAGAGGATGATGATGCAGATATGGAAGACACCGAGGACTGATGACAATGATGATGATGATGACGACGTGATGATGATTAGGATGGTGATGATGATGATGAGATAGTTGGTGATAGTAACCAGTGACATTCATGATCACATAGACTACATCATGGATCATTGCCGATATATCGTTATGATGACTATTTTCATGATTACTATCATATGTATCATTTTCATGGCCTATTGTACTATATTGTTGAGTTGTATCATATTGACATGTATCATTTTCACTATATCATTTGGACATGTATCATCTTGACTTGTATCAATTTGAGTTACATAATTTATCAATTTTATTTATATCATTTGTACGTGTATCATTTTCACTTATGTCGACTGTTGGACTGCATGTATCATTTTGACATGTTTTTGATGTATTGACATATTTGACTTTCACTTGTTTTAGTTATATATGATGATGATCTTATTAGTATTGACTTGTCAATGTATATATATTAAAAGTGGTCGATAATTTTTGGATGGATATTTATTAAGTATGATGATTTTAATTTACTGCTCAGGATGGATGTTGTCAAATTCAATTAAATTATAGATATTTGACTCACTTGTTTTAATTATAGATGATAATCATGCTACAATAATTATATTGTTATTTAAACATATGAGTTAAATAATTTAAATTACTTACTCTATAATCATATGAGTTATTTAAAAGGCATGATACATTTAACTAATAAATTGAAATAAAACATATTAAATTAATAAATGGAAGCAAAACAAGAAGCATTTTTAGAAGCAAAAAAGGAAGCAACAATGGAAGCCAAACTAGAAGAAATCTTGGAAGCAAATTTGGAAGAAAAACCAGAAGCAAAATGGGAAGCAAGACTAGAAGCAAAACCATAAGCAAAACCGGAAGCAAAACTGGAAGCAAAACCGGAAGCAAACCTAGAAGAAAAATGAGATGTAAACTTGGAAGCAAAATCAGAAGCAAAACTGGAAGCAAAACCAAAACCAAAACCAAAAGGAAAACCAAAAGCAAACTTGGAAGCAAAACCAGAGGAAAAACTAGAAGCAAAACTAGAAGCAAAACTGGAAGCAAACATGGAAGCAAAACCGGAAGCAAAACTGGAAGGAAAACCGAAAGAAAAAGTGGAAGGAAAAACGAAAGCAAAACTGGAGGCAAAATTGGAAGCAAAACTAGAAGCAAAAATGGGAGTAGACATGGAAGTAAAACAGGAAGCCAACTCGGGCGCCATTTCCGTCGCTACTTCAGGGTGCTATTTTAGGCACTAACAGAGGCACCATGATTTCCCAGCACTAACTCCGGCGCTAATTCCGACGAAAATGTCGGCACAAAATTCGATGCCAAACTGGCCATGCTTGTTTACGTCGAATTTAATGCCAGCCAAATTGTTTAATTCATGGCTCAAAATACACTAAAATCTGGCGCAAAAGTCGATGCTAATTGCCTGTTGTGTTGTTGTGAGTGCAAGTATGACGCACAAAGGATGAAGAAGACCTAGGGCACCATGATTTGGTGAGATTGTAGAGATGTTGAGAGGTATATTTTCTAGAAAACTATCAACTTAGCCTATTTATAAAATTGTAGAATTTGAAGCAAAAATAAATGAATGTCACTTGGAATTTATACAAAAAAATCGTACAAGTATTCAAGCTAGGCACATTGAAGATGATGAAGATAAATTTTCAAGATACATTAATGGCCTGCAAATGTCAATTCAAGATGAAATTATTCTAGTCAAAATAAGAACAGTCGAAGAAGCCTACCAATATGCTTTGAAGGTGAAAGAAAAATTGGCAAGAAAGCAACAAAATAACTCAAGAGGTAGGGGAAGATACTCTCATGGTAGAGGATAGTCTAGTAGTGGAAGAGGATATCAAAAAATATGAGGGGAAGCCAACACCTCTCAAATGAGTAAGTACACTCAAGATACTAGAAGAAGAGGAGAATATTCAAGAGGTAGAGAGATTACTCTGGAGAGGTAGGGGATATTTTGAAAGAGGGTTCACTAGTACATGCTACCAATGTGGGGAGACTGGTCATCATGAATTTAAATGACCTCAAGCACAAAAAAGTAGTGAAAAAGGAAAAGAAACAAGAATTCATGTGGCACATACAAAAGAAGGAAGTATGGCCTCACCAAAGCATGTAGAAGAAACTAGGGAAGGAGAGACTCTAATGCTCAGAAGGTTATTATTAAATCTTGATAAGGAAAAATAAGAACTTGTTCAAAGGAGAAATTTATTTAGAATAAAACGTAAGTTAGGTGGAAAGTTTTGTAAGTAATTGTGGATACTGGAAGCATTAACAATCTAGTGTTAAAATAGATGGTGGAAAATTTGAAGCTAAAGAAGATGAAACATCCAAGTCCCTACAAATTTTCTTATTTGCAAAGGGAACATCAATTATCGATAAATGAATATTTTTGGTAATTTTAAATTAGTAATCATAAAGATGAAATTATTTGTGATGTGATTTCTATGGATGTACGTCATGTCCTATTGAGTAGACCTTGGTAGTATGATCGGAAAGTTGTACATGATGGTAGAACAAAAACATATAAGATAATGAAACATGGAAAATAATATATTTTGAACCCATTGAAGGATAAAAAGGAAAAAGTAGATAGTGGCTCAAGGGTTTTCTTGATTTATGGAAAATAATTTTTGAAGGAGATAAAGGAGAAGGCATGTTCTTCTTTTATTCCTAAGCCTACATAGATTAAGAAAGTAGAGAAAAGTGAAGAACTTCCTATGAAAATTCAAGAAATTTTGGATGAATATGTAGACATATTGATGAAGGAATTGTATGATGGGTTACCACCCATGAAAAGTATAAGTCATATGGATTTGATACTTGGGATTAGTTTTCCAAATAAAGCACCATGTAGAATGAAACTCATAGAAAATGAAAATATAAATACACAAGTATAAGAGCTTTTGGACAAGGATTTGATAAGGGAAAGTTTGAGACCATGTGTTGTACCAGTAGGATCAACACATAAGAAGGATGGAGAATGGAAAATATGAATAGAATAAAGAACCATAAACAAGATAACTATAAAGTATAGATTTTCATTGCATCAAATGGGTGACATGATGGATCATTTGAGTGAAGCCAAGTAAGTCACTAAAATAGATTTGAAGAGTGGATACCCATTAGATAAGGACCAAAGAAGGATATGCATAGAAACAAATTCAAGACAAAGGATGGTTTGCATGAGTGGTTGGTAATGCCATTCAAATTGAAAAATGCACCCAATACTTTTATGAGGTTTATGAATTAAGTGTTGAAGCCATTCCTTAGTAAATTTATAATTATATATTTGGATGATATTTTCATCTTTAGTAAAATAAAAGAGGAACATTTGTTGCATGTTAGGGTAGTTTTGCAAAGATTGAAGGAAGATATTTTGTTATTGAGTATAAAAAAGTGTAATTTTATGAAGGAGTTATAATCTATAAGGAGATTTTAGAAGTTCTGGAAGGTGATTTTATTGAAATTGATATCTAATTGTACTCTTTGGGACTACTATAAAGACTTTTTTTTTTTCAGATTTCAAATAAATTCCAATTAATTTGTTGTTGTGTAAATTATTTTTTGTTGGTTGCTAGATTTTGGTTGTCTGGTGAGACCCACGTATCTAGAGTACATCAAAAAATTAGGAAATCATAAAAAATGATTTCAACATTAATATAGAGCATTGAGAAACATGAAATAATAGCAACATACACTAAATAATGACTAAAGCACAAGATTTTGGTCTAAGGAAACTTTAGAAGGGAGAAAGTTCTAATTTGGATGTGCATATCACTCTCCAACTCAACTATAACCAATCGAATGCAATTAAATATTACACACATAGGTTTAAACATGACCAACATAACTCATCAACAATTTACAAGAGTTAAATTCATACACTTCTAGATTCTTATGTTGTAATACCCCACTCTAACATGACTTAAAAGGCATCAAACCAGTTGCTCTAAAGGGAAACAAGAGTTCCAACACATGTGCATGAATTGAAACACTTTAAATAAGTTTTTATGTTCCCCCAATGCTAGACACACAAAAAATATAATTGGAAGTTAAAACAAATAGTCAAAACCTTTTAATTCCTCTTTTTGTAGTTGTAGTGATGAGTTTACTAAATATCAAACATAAAAGTTATTGCTTCTCACATATTAATTAAATAATATAATTATTCAGGATAGTGGCTAATGATCTTGCTAGGGAATTCTACCTATTTTCCATGACAAAAATGTTGCATTTCCTATTTAAGTGACAAAACCACCAAAAGTAGCAAAATACAAAGTTTTACAATTCTACACACAAGACTATTCTTCCCTAGGATACCCCAAATCATGTTGAGTCTTCAACAAACCTATATACAAGTTATCTATGTGTCAAACTAATGAAAACTAACTCCTCCACAAGAAGGAAATCTTTGACTAATATTCCATGAGAAAAAATTACCATACAATTTTTATGTACTTACTATTATTATTAATATAATATACAAGCTATTAGCCTTTTTCCCAAAAAAAAGATTCAATTTTTATGTCAATATTCCTCAATTAGGAGGATTTTTTTCACCAAAAGCTTAAGGACTCTTAAAATTCAAAAAAATCTTTGTATCATCTTTATTATGTGATATTAACCTTGGTTGGGAACCCTTTCAACCTAAGCAATCAAGTTTTATCAATCCCTTATGGGTTTCCCTTTCTTTCTTTTGTAGGACCACATCTTTCTCAAGCTCTTTGAATGG
This sequence comes from Sequoia sempervirens, assembly GCA_007258455.2. Classification (NCBI taxonomy): domain Eukaryota; kingdom Viridiplantae; phylum Streptophyta; class Pinopsida; order Cupressales; family Cupressaceae; genus Sequoia; species Sequoia sempervirens. Next base: position 31,577 of record VDFB02119372.1, on the reverse strand, counting down.
ACTTGGACTAAGATCTTCTATGGATGGAAAAATCATGTTCTTCTTCATCTGACATTGAAGGCTCAAATAAACATAAGTAATCTATATTGATCATTGAATACACTCTCATGTATGTTGAAAAATCAAGATGAAAGGCTTACCAATTGTTCCATAATTGGAAAAAAGTGTAATACCTCAAAGGTTCTATATTTATGTTTCTCATTGAATTTGGTTCTTGCTTAAATACATCCAAACTCTGTCACCCTCCTTAAATTTATGCTCTAAATGACAATGGTCATGCCTTTACTTATACCTCTCTTGGTTATCCTTAATATTTTCTTACAAAATTACTCTTATTTGATATATTCAATTAATTTTTCAACCCTATCAACCTTAGATTCAACTTATTTTCTCTTTACATGTTGGCTTTCCTATAACTATGTCAAGTAGGTTAGAAGATATAAATTCATACCATGCCTCATATGGTGAAAAATTTATTGAATAATGTATTGCTTTGTTATAAGAATGTTAAATATATGTATAATATCATCCTAAGTCTTTGGATGCTTCATATTGTACCCTTGAAGTAGTTGTATTGTTATTCCATTAACTATTTCAACATGTACATCTATTTATAGATGGAAATTCGTGTTTCTTTTTAATTGGGTATATATTATATCCCATAAAGCACACCAAAACATGCTTATAAGTGTATAATCTTAATCTAAAAAATGCTTTTGAGGTAAACCAAAGTGAATCCAAACATTAGAAAAGAAAAATTCAACTACATCCTTACCTATCAACGTGTTATTGTGTGCGATTAACACAAATATTTTGCTAATATTTTCAACCACAACAAATAGATAATCATGAATTTTAAATTTCATAGGAAAACCAACAAAAAATCCATCAAAATACTCTACCATAGAGATGATAGAACTTGAATTAGTTGATAAAATCCTAGTTTCTAGTTTGTGTTGTCTTGCTTATAATATATAATTTACAACTTTGAGTAAATTTCACTATAGATTTTTGCATATAGGGTTGATGAACATTCCACTATGAATTAAAATTCTTTTTATAACTATAAAATGAATAGATATCCTATAATCATTTAATCCTCAAGAACATGATCTTCTCCCTTTTAGGACACAAAATGATGCAAGAGCATCCAGAGTGTAAGAGCAATCTTGCATCACCCAATAATTTTCAATAAGGGATTATGTGGGTTAATGTTGTGTGGGGAATTAATTATTTTAATTTCTAAGTATTATAATTCTTCCCTATGGTAATTTGTAATTGTAATTTTAGAGGTGGATTTACTTTGGTAAATATTTTTAGAGAAATCCAAAGGAATATTCCAACCTAGGCATCCATTTCAAGGTGGGGACCAATCATCAATGCATGTCCTTACATGTTGATTTGTATGATTTGCATGCTATTGGATGTTGGGACATTTACATGTTGGTGTATGTTCTTACATGGAGCTGTCAAAGCTGTCGGGGAGTAATGGGGATTCTAAATTGACCAAATTTGATTGACCATGAGTTAGGTGCCTATGTGAGGGCTCTATGGGCAATAAATAATTTTCACTATTTTTTATGAATTATTCACAAAAGGGGTGTGGGTTTTCCAAGGAGGTATATGCATGTTGTTTTGGAATACCATAGTGGTATTCTCATCCTCAAAATTCTATATACTAATGCCTTGTCACTATGAGAAGTTGACTTTTGGGAGTTGAAGTTTTGCATAACAAGATGTTGCCAGATTTTCCAGAGGAATGTGACTCCAAGTTTTTTATAATTATGTAATCAACAAGCCCATATGATGAGAATGTGATGTTGTAATTTCATTTTATTTTAGAGACAATAGAAATCCTATTCTTCTTTCTTGCATTTATTTTGTGCAATTTGTGGTGTGGTTGTTTATTTCAGATTTGGAAGGAGGTGTGTGTTTCTTAGAGAGAGGAAGAAGACATTTTGTTGCAGGTTTGAAGAGGTTTTCCGACAGCAAGAGGATTGGTGATACAGATGTTTATTGCAGGAAAGGTTTCCTATGAAATTTTGCAAGTTGAAAGAGCTAGAATCTTGTAAAAGAAGTTGGATTGAAGGAGATCATTTTGTAATTGATTTTTTCTGTTATATTTCTGATTTATATCAATTTTTTAATGGATTGCATCAGCCAACATGGCTGCAAAACAATGAAATTTTAGAATTGCTTTATTGTTATGTGATTTCAAGAAAGTTTGAGTGAGAAACTAAAACACTTCTTGCATATTTTTTGTTATTGCAAACAAATTTTTGAGTTTCATTGTACGTGGTTGAGAGTTTGAGAATGAGGGTTGATTCCCCCTTACATTAGTGGTATCAAAGCAAGATTTTCTGACAGTGCAAGCAAAAGTGTCAATGTGAGGTAGTTTATACTAGGACCTGGGGGTGAAGAGTGTGTGGATTGTAAACATATCACGAAGTGAGGCAGTTTACATGTGTAGAACCTGAGGGTTTTGAAAATTTGTGTTGAGGATTTGTGAGGCCTTAAGGATGGAAAAGAGGAAGAAGAAAAGGACTTTTTCATTGGATGGATTATGAGGATTCCTGGACTTGAGAAAATCATAGAGCAAATTAGAGAGAGAGCAAGAAGAAATAAGAGTTGGAATGATAAAGATGAAGCAATAGGTGAAAGAAATGCAAGCAGATATCAAAAGGATAAAACAAGAAGAGAGGAGAGTTGGAGGTAATTGTTATTATCTTTCTAATGATATTTTGATTGCAGGAAAGAAAGAGGACGCAACAAGGTGTCATGCATGTGGCACAAAAGAAGAAGAGGATGAATACGAAGAAATTGATGAATTTCAAGCTGAGACTTGTCTTGTTAAAGGCATAATAGTGGAGAATGAGGAGGTTGTATGTGCAATAGAAGAGGCTGCACAAAAAAAGTTGATATGATGGAATTTGAGTGTCCTAAGTATGATGAGGTGATTGGCGAGGAAGGAGGAGATCCCCTACTAAGAGAGGAGATAAGGAAGATAGAAGAATTATTTCCACCCAAAGAAAGTGTAGAAATTGTTGTAGATGAATATGTTGTTGTAGTGATAGAGCTTTAGAAGGTTGTAAAATATAAAGAGGTTAAATAATATTTACTATCAATTAAAGAAGAGTGGCTTGCAAAAATTTTGATAGAGATGAGAAGATAAATATTGCAGCGAAGGATGAAGAGGATGATGTTCGAGCAACAAAGAAGGATAAGGTAACTTTGATTTTGAGTTTTAAAATGATTATTATTTACCTTCTATAGAAGAGATTGTAGTTGTAGAAGATGAAGATATAGTTGCAGATTGGTATGTGGATGTTGCATGTTTATGTATAGAGGTTGTAAACGATGGTGCAAAAGGAACTTAGGGGAGGTGGTAAGTTTGTGGTGGGTTGGATCCCACAAAGAAGGAAAGGAGGGAAAAAGAGATATGGCAAACGAGGATGACCTACGGTGGATGTGAGTCCATGAGAGTGTTATTGTGTTTTTGTATGCACTTCTCAACACAGGTAATAAATAGGTGCATCACCTCTCTTGAAAGGCAATCTCCTACACACAAGTTGCAGAAAATTACCCCAAGGTATCTTGGGTGTCAAGTCTTGACAAGCTTGGAATCTCTCAGTTGGTTGATGTATTTTGCTGGTATCACAAGGCAGTCTTATGAATGAGTTACAAAGCATGGGAAGTTGGGTGTGCAAATGTAGTTTCAAAGTGTTGGAAGTGAATGAATAGTGGTTGCCCACTCAAAACAGGAAGCTGAAACTCACCAAATTCATCTGATTAAGCTTCATGGTGATGCTTGAGATCCTACTCTAACCAAGGACTAAAAGAAATATCAAAAGGGAAAGGGTTGAGAAAGTTGTTCTAAATCTAAGCTACGAATGAAAAGTAACAATGGGAGCTACTACAGTAGACAAACTTCCACAAATTGGATTTTGCTTGACCAAGGGAACCTACAGCTACACAAAATCAGTGCAATCTCTTGAGGTCTGTAGATTTTCAGATTGCACATGCACATCATGAACATGTAATTGAACTAGGTTGCAACAATGGAATAAAGAAGCCCAGGCTAACTTTACACTACAATTTGTCATCAAAAAGTGCTAAAAGTATGGGCTAAAAGCTCATCAAATATTATAACACCATTATAACAACCATTCAAGAAACTACACACTAAAACTAATATGGGAAGTAAAACCATGCATGCAAGATGAGCAAAATCAAAGAGAACATCCATAAAATCATGCAAAGTTGTCTTCTATTGCTGCAAATTCCTTTTACACTAGCTCTCCAACCATTTACAAATGAGGGGAAAGCCCCTATTTATAGTTTTCCAAAGCCCAAATGAATGGCTCGTATTTGATTACATTAGGGTTTCACCTACCCCCCATTATCCAACAATTTAAAATATAATTTTGTCCTCATTCTTGTTTTGTCTTTTAGTGCCCAGGTGCTAGAGCACTTTTGTCCTGTAGTGACTACCTTCTTTGATGCAGCTGAAAACTAGTAGGAAGATGCCCTTTGTCTGATGTATTCACAACATTCTTGTAGCCAATTAAGTGCATTCTTTTTGTAGATTGGTGCTTCTGAGAAGTAGATATGTTGCTCCTGATTTTGGTGGATAGCTCTTGACAACCATCATGATCATTTGATGAAATATAACACAACTCTCCCTTCTAATGCTAGCTCTGTTGATGGGTGCTAGGAGGAGAGGTGAGCATAAAATGAATGGTGATAGGACCAATGTGTTTTTCCTTGTTCAACTTTCTCAATGGGCCTCCCTGACGGACCCGTGGTAGGTTCCTTAAATCTTGCATACATGAAGTGCAGTAAGTTCCCTTACATATAGAGGCAAAGAAATACTAGTAGAATCCTAAAAATTCATTGTTAGATCCGTCCATGGGTCATTCAAAGATCATGATATTCATCATTGGAGCTCATTTGGACCACCCACATAAATGCGAGGTCAAGGGTGCAAGTTCCATAGGGCAGAAGGATGGCGAACAGAAGGCGAAAGGAGGACGGCTAGTGGACGGAAGGCAGAAGGAGGATGGCCGACAGACGGAAGGCAGTCGGCGAACAACCTTCCACAGGCATGGACCCACCAGCGGCGGAAGGATGGTGGATGGCGAACGACCGATGGACAAAAGGTGAATAGAAGGTGGATGGTGGATGACGGACAATGAACGACCGATAGACGAAAGGAAAACAATGGACAACCTTCTGCAGGGGTGGACCCTCAAGCGGCAGAAGGATAGCAAATGGCGAATGAAAGACAACCAGCGAACAAAAGGCAAGCGGCAGATGACCGGTGTACAGAAGGCAGAAGGTGGAAGGAAGATAGAAGGAAGATGGACAGTGGACGATGGACAATAGACAACCTTCCACAAGGGCCGACCCGCAAGCAATGGAAGGATAGAAGACATAAGGCAGATGGAAAAAGGCCAGCGGACAGAAGGTGGACGGAAGGCAAACGGTGGACAACCATCTGCAGGGGCGGACCCTCAAATGGCGGAAAGATAGTGGATGGAAGGTAGACGATGGACAATAGGCAGATGGAAGGTGAAAGGTGAACGGTTGACGGAAAGAAGGTAGAAAGCAGATGGCGAACAAGGGATAGCCTTTCACAGGGGCAGACCCGCAAGCACAAAAGGACGGCAAACTAAAGGTGAACGGTGGATTGACAACAAACCGTCAGTGGACAACGGATGACGAATGAATAACAGACAACGAACGAATGAAAAACAATGGATAGCTGAAAGAGGGAAGGCAGATGGAAGGCGGAAGGCAAATGGAAGGTAGGCAGCGAACAACAGACATCCTTCCACAGGGGCTTACCTGCAAATGGCGAAAGGATGACAGACGAAGGACAGACAACAGATGGTGGACGACTGGTGGATGCAAGGTAGACGGAAGGTGGAAGGCAGAAGGAAAATGGAAGGCGGACGGAAGGCAGATGGCGGACAACAAACAACCTTCCACAAGGGCAGACCCGCAAGCAACAAAAGGACACCAAATAGAAGGTGGACGACGGACAACCGACAGACAGAAGGCAGACAATAGACGGTGGACAACCTTCCGCAAGGGCAGACCCACAAATAGTGGACAAACGGAGGATGATGGATGGGGGATGGAATGTAGATGGTGAATAGCGGGTAGACGAAAGGCAGAAGGCGGATGATTGATGGATGGAAGGCAGAAAGTAGACGACGAATAACCTTCTGCAAGGGCGAACCCATAAGCATGGAAGGACGGCAGACGAAAGGTGAATGACAAACAGACGAAGGACGACAGATAGTGGACCGACAACAGATGACAAACAATGAACGAATGATGAACAACGGACAACCGATGGATGAAAGGCGAACAATGGACATCCTTTCACAGGGGCAGACCCCAAGCAGTAGAAGGACAACAAACGAAGGGCAGATGGCAGATGGCCAGCGAACGGAAGGCGGATAATGGACGACCAATAGACAGAAGGTGGAAGGCAGATGAAAGGTGGACAGAAGGCGAACGACAGACGATGGACAACCTTCTGCAGGGGTAGACCTGCAAGCGGTGAAAGGATGACAGACAATGAATGGCTAGCAGATAGAAAGCAGACGAAAGGTGGATGACGGACAACCTTTCCTAGGGGAGAACCCGCAAATGATGGATGACCGGTGGAAGGAAGGAAGATGGAATACAATGGGAAAACAAAAGGTGGAAGGCGGACAATCGACAGATGGAAGGCTAATGGCCAACAGATAGAAGGTGAACGACTGATGGCAGACAATCTTCCACAGGGGCGAACCCGCAAGTGCAGAAGGACAGTAGATGAAAGGCGAACGACACACAACCTTTTGCAAGGGTGGACATGTGAGGTGCAATGGATGCCAAGGCAAAAGGCCAAGGGAAACCCACTAAGCCCATCTCGCGAAGGAAAATGACTTGGTAAAAATGAGTTAGGTGATTTTGGCCAGCATGAAATTGATCGTTTTGAGGCTCATGGCCGACTTGGGTATGGAAACAGAGGCACACAAAATGAGACAAGGTCAAAAAAACCCACAAGAGAGCGAGAATGACTCGTCAGGAGCTAAAAGAGGGGGTCCCCGCCTATAGTGGGGCGTGTGTGCAAAACATACACAACAAATGGGGAGTCATTGGGGAAATGCTCTAGAGCATTTCAATGACAAAATGGAATCATGAACCCAAAATTTTTGGTTCCGATCTTCACGCTAGAGCGAACAAACCAGACGCTTGACCAAAGGATAAAAACCACTAGTTACCCCAACCTTCAATATGTTGAAAATCCAAGTGTGTGCATATGCATTAATTCCCATCTTTAGTTGCTACAGGAACCCAAGCTCCATCTAGTCAAGCTATGTGGTTTATTCATACTCCAAAAGCATCTGGGACATTGTCTCACTACCAGTCAAGCGTCTGTAGCCCTGACGAGGTTGTCGTTGTGATTCTTCTAAACATTGCTCTATTGCCGGTCAGGCGTCCATAGCCCCAGTAGAGTTGCTCGGATCCCCCTAAAAAGTTGAATTTCTTTTCTTTTGATTTTTCATGTTTTTCCTTTCTTTGCTTTTATTTCTTTTGATTTTCTCTCTTTTCAATTCTTTTCATTTCAACCCGCAAGCAATGAAGCTCGCGCTCAAGGTTGAGAATCATAGTGGTGTTGAAGCATAATTTTAGATTTTTAACTTAACTAGACTTCACAAAAGGACCAACAACGTTTGTTAGATTATTAAGATGTGTAAGAGATATAAAATTTCAAAATACTTCAGGAATGAGACCAACCAATGACTTATCCTCTTCGAATCAAACACCCAGGTCACTTGACACGAACAAAAGATCCTCACCGTCCACTCTAAAAACTTGATTAGAGTTTGATGAGGAAATACATAGAACCGCCTTAGGAAATAAGAATGGTTGTGCATAGAGATGTGTCGAGCTAAAAGCAAAGGAACCCCAAGCAGAGAAGCGACAAAGCAGTAGTAGAATGAAAGAAAAGCAAACAAAAAACAAAGAACCAAACGAACAAAAATAGGAAATTGGAAGCAACGAAAGGGAAAACTAAACTAAAGCAAACTAACCTACAGCGAACCAACAACCTAATGAAAGTAGGAAAATGAGGTATATACACGAAACCTACACTACTAAAAAATGAGCTATGTACAACAATATTTACAAAACACTATGTACAGGCAAGGCAAACTGACATTTGTGCCCATTGGAATTCGTAAGGCATGCACAAGTAGATGAGAAATGGTTACAGTTCTAAGCCATGCAGATTTATCTTTATATTCAGAAAAAGGAAGTTCAACATTGCAACATTCAAATTTAATCACATAGTCTCAAAAAATCAGCAGTTGAGGAGGTTCATCAAACCCATGGTTGATCCATAAGCAAGTTTTCCTTCCCTCATTCCCATAATCAAAATGATAAACACAACTATAAGAATTCAAAGGAGAAAGGAAAGATAGAACTTGGATGTCATCGCATGGAGGTGGCAGCGTTTGATAGTCGAGATCAAACACAACATCGTCGATCATTGCATCAGCAGCCTCGGGTGGGTGTGGTGGAGGGTGCAACATTTCCAATCTCAAGCTTGCATAGGGTTGGGAGAATGAGGCAGAAAATGGCTCCTTTAAGCCTTGGGTGGGATCCACAACCTCCATCTGTTGTTCTTTGAAGAGATATACTTCATCTTGTTGTTCTTCCCTAATCTTGGTGTCCACTTGATTGTTGTCTTCAAAAGGCAACACGTTGTCATGTCTCCTTCCCCATGTATTGAACTTATTTTTATGATGTTCAATGTCATGGGATGATGAAATGCACAAATTTGTCCCATTCCATCCCTCTGAACACATGAGAGGATCAACAATGTTCAAGGCAGAAAGATCCCCATTTGTATCTTGCAGTTGACTAGGCATGTCATGCGTGTTGGCAACCATCGAAACACCTCCTCCTTTATCTTCTTCCTTTTGCATTCCATGCATCTCACCTGGGTGTTCAGTCATTTCTTCTTGGTCACTATCATTGTAAATGGAGAAGGAACCCCTCTCCCATTCTAGAGGTTCCAACATTTCATCGCCTAGGGGGTATGGAAGCATATCCTCATCACCGCCTGCATCTGCAATGTGCTCTTCCTCGATATCACTATACCATTGTGGGACAATCCCAAGTGGGAAGAAGTCTGCAAGGGATACTATTCCGTCGAGGGGGTCAATGTATAATGAGTTGTCCACCTCTGAAAGTCCTCCATATAGCCTATCATCCCTTGCATACAAATGCTCTTCAAGAGAGAAAGGTTCTTGATGTCCTATGGATAGCGTTCCGATTTGATCCACTTCATCATTCGAAAGCTTGAGACTGTGTTGCTTTCCTTCTTCTATTGTTGTCCCAACACCTTCTTGAGGACCACCTTTAGCTGAGTTGTAACTTGATTTAGGTTCTTGAACTTCTTGTTCAATCCTGAAAGCAGCTGTAGGAGGTGGTGCACTTGACTGCCCCATTTGTTCTTTGACTTGTTCAATGGACTTTTGGCATAGTTCGCATGCAAACTCTGAGTGTGATGAATAATGGAGCCTGTGCCAATTTGGTAGCAGCAATACCTCTAAATCCACTTGATGTCTGAGTTCTGATCGGTCCTTTGAGAGTATTGAGACAAGTTGGTTGTATCTTTCCACCATCGGATCCTCATCATCATTTGGGAAGGAAGTTGAAGAGTGAACAACCACGACACATGATTGTTCCCACTCCTCGAAATCTTCATTTTTAGATGCTTGATCGTTGTCATTCATGAAGGAGAGGTCTTCTAATATGAGTTCACTTATGCTTTTGTCATCATTTTTTGCTGCTCCAAAGTTGTCAACCCCTTCCTCTTTCTGACTTTAAACATCTTCATTGGCTGCCTCAACATACACTATTGCAGACTTTGCTGATCTATCCTCAACTACCAACGGTTCTTCTTCTTGAGTGGAGAACCACCCTTTGTCGATAGAGGAAAGGCTTTTTGATTCCTTTCTAGCTAAACTTTCATCAAGACTTTTTTTGCCCCAAGGAAATCAACTCCTTCCCCTTGACTTTCGGCCTTAGTGTCTTTTGTCCCAGCACTAACTTGTGTCAAATTCCTTGATCCAACTTGAATATGTTTCCCTCCAAATGTTGATAGCCTTCTTGTCTCATGGGATGACTCCCCTTCATTGGGAGTTGGATGCTCCAACTTGTCTAAACAACCTTTGGCTTGAGTGATAATATTTGCACATCATGAACAAGTGAATTTCGGATGTGATGCATTGTGAAATCTGCACCAACTTGACATTAGTACCTCCTCCAATCTTAATCTATCCTTGTTGCTCAAATGTTCTTGGATTAGCTCCTTGAAGGCCTTGGCTACCATGTTAGCAAGTTCCTCTTCTAGATCTGTAAGAGCACATGGCTAATATATTTCCCAAAAGGGAATTTCTCCTTGCAAGACACTTTCAATTCTGCTTAGGAATGTAAGACATCCCAATTCATTGTGGCTGCGAGTGCCATGGATTCTACACTTGTCTGCTAATGCAAATTGTTGCAATGGTCTCTTCAATCTTCTATTCAAGTTTGCTTGTAGCTGAGTGATGTTGATTTGCAAATGCTGCTTCATCTTAGCTCAACTTTGTTTTCCTTCAAAATCTTCTAATTTTTAGATTTCCAGCATATAAGGAGATCTTATCTCAAATTTCTTCTTGAAGGTTCTCTTTTAATTCTGACTTTCAACTTTGTAGCCTCAACGTGCCATCCCTCCTTCTAGTGCCAGTTATGTTGATATGTTTTTCATGCACTTGTCAACACAGGTAATGCATAGGTGCATCACCTCTCTTTAAAGGCAATATCCTACACACAAGTTGCAGAAAATTACCCCAAGGTCTCTCGGGTGTCAGGTCTTGACAAGCTTGGAATCTCTTAGTTGGTTGATGTATTTTGCTGGTATCACAAGGAGGTCTTACGAATGAGTTACAAAGCGTGGGAAGTTGGGTCTGCAAATGTAGTTTCAAAGTGTTGGAAGTGAATGAACAGTGGCTGCCCACTCAAAACAAGTTGAAACTCACCAAATTCATTTGATTAAGCTTCATGGTGATGCTTGAGATCCTACTCTAACCAAGGACTAAAAGAAATATCAAAAGGGAAAGGGTTGAGAAAGTTGTTCTAAATCTAAGCTACGAATGAACAGTAATAATGGGAGCCACTACAGTAGACAAACTTCCACAAACTGGATTTTTCTTGACCAAGGGAACCTACAACTACACAAAATTAGTGCAATCTCCTTAGGTCTACAAATTTTCAGATTGCATATGCACATCATGAACATGCAATTGAACTAGGTTGCAACAATGGAATAAAGAAGCCTAGGATAACTTTACACAATAGTTTGTCATCAACAAGTGCTAAAAGTATGGGCTGAAAGCTCATTAAATACTATAACAGCAACACCATTATAACAACCATTCAAGAAACTCCACACTAAAACTAATATGGGAAGTAAAATCATGCAACGTTGTCTTCTATTGCTGCAAATTCCTTTTACACCAACTCTCCAACCATTTACAAATGAGGGGCAAGCCCCTATTTATAGTTTTCCAAAGCCCAAATGAATGGCTAGGATTGATTCACAATGAATGGCTCATATTTGATTACATTAGGGTTTCACCTACCCCCCATTATCCAGCAATTTAAAATACAATTTTTTCCTCATTCTTATTTTGTCTTTTAGTACCCAAGTGTTGTAGCACTTTTGTCCTATAGTGACTACTTTCTTTGATACAGCTGAAAACTAGTAGGAAGATGCCCTTTGTTTGATGTATTCGCAACATTCTTGTAGCCAAATAAGTGCACTCTTTTTGCAGATTGGTTCTTCTGAGAAGTAGATATGTTGCTCCTAATTCCGGTGGATAGCTCTTGACAATCATCATGATCTTTTGATGAAATATAAAACAACTCCCCCTTCTAATGCCAGCTTTGTTGACGGGTGCTAGGAGGAGAGGTGAGCATAAAATGAATGGTGATAGGAGCAACGTGTTTTTCCTTGTTCAACTTTCTCAATGGGCCTCCCTGACGGACCCGCGGTAGGTTCCTTAAATCTTGCATGCATGATGTGTAATAAGTGCCCTTACATATAGAGGCAGAGAAATACCAGTTAAATACTACAAATTCATTGTTAGATCCATCAATGTGTCATTCAAAGATCATGATATTCATCATTGGAGCTCATTTGGACCACCAACATAAATGTGGGTTCAAGGGCGCGGGTGCCATAGGGCGAAAGGACGGTGGAAGGCAGATGGCTTGTGGATGGAAGGTGGCCGATGGATAGCCTTCTACAACCGACGGATGGACGATGGATGAAAGGCGAACGATAGATAACTGAAGGAAAGAAGGCGAACAAAAGGCAGATGGTCGACGGTGGACAATGAACGATTGACGGACGGATGATAGACAACCTTCTGCAAGGGCAGACTCGCAAACAGTGGAAGGACAACGGATGACACACGACAGATAATTGACTGACAGAAGGCAGACGACCGACAACCGACAGATGAAAGGCGAAAGGTGGAAGGAAAATGGAAGGCAAATGCAAGGCGAATGATAGACAACCTTCCACAGGGGTGGACCCACAAGCGGCAGAAGGACAATGGACAAAAGGCAGATGGCGGATGATCGGAAAACAAAAGGCAGATGGTTGGTGGACAGAAGGCGGACAACGGATGGCAGATAGCCTTCCGCAGGGGTGGACTCGCAAAAGGCAGATGAACGGAGGACGACAGATGATGGACAAAAGGCAGATAGCGGATAGCAAGCAGACATAAGGTGAAACACAGAAAATTGATGGACAGAAGGTGGAAAGCAGATGGTCGATGGTGGACAGCCTTTCGCAGGGGCAGACCTGCAAGTGTCGAAGGATAGCGGATGGAAGGCGAATGACAGATACACGAAGGACAATAGACGACAGATCGACAATGGACGACGATTAGTGAACAAATGATGGATAGCCAACGGACAGAAGGTGGAAGGAAAAAGGAAGACAAAAGGAAGATGGCAGACAACCTTCCATAGGCGTGGACCTGCAAGTGGTAGAAGGACGATAGATGACCGGTGGATGAAAGGTGGATGGAAGGTGGACGATGGATGACCAACATACGGAAGGTGAAAGGAGAATGAAAGGAAAAAGGAAAATGGAAGGTGAATAGAAGGTGGACAATGAATGACGGAAAGCCTTCCGCAGGCGCAAACTCGCAAGTGGCAGAAGGACTACAAATGGTGAATAGCAGGTAGACAGAAGGTGGAAGGCGAACGGTCGGTAGACGAAAGGAAGAAAGCAGACATCGGACAATGGACAACCTTTTGCAGGGGAAAACCCATAAGTGTGGAAGGATAGCAGACAAAAGGCAAACGACAGATAGATGGAGGATGATGGATGGCAAACCGACAATAGACGATAGATGATTAATGAATGACGAACGACGAATAGACGACGAATGAAAGGTAGAAGGAGGAAGGTAGACAGAAGGCAGACAGAAGGAAAATGATGGATAGCAAACAACCTTCTATAGGGGTGGACCCACAAGCGGAGGAAGGCGGAAGGAAAACGGAAGGTGGATAGAAGGCAGACAACGGACAACCTTTCGCATGGGTGGACCCGCAATCAGTAGATAGAAGGCAAATGAAAGGCAGACGATGAACAACCTTTTGTAGGGGAAAACCCACTAATGTTAGACGGATGGAGGACAAGGAGGGTAGACGTAAGACAGACGGTGGACAGCAGGCAGACGAAAGGTGGAAGGCAAACGGAAGGCGAACGATCGGAAAATGGAAAATGGTAGACAACCTTCCACAGGGGTGGACCCACAAGCGCAAAAGGACAGTGGACGAAAGGCGAAGAGTGGAAAACCTTTCACAGGGGCGGCCCGCAAGGCACAATAGATGCCAAGGTGAAAGTCCAAGGGAAACCCGCCAAGCCCATCCCGCGAAGGAAAATGACTTGGTGAAATCGAGTTAAGTGATTTTGGCCAACATGAAATTGATTGTTTTGAGGCTCATATTCAACTT
>VDFB02119372.1:0-16693 GCA_007258455.2 Sequoia sempervirens | reverse complement strand
CCATTCATTATTAAGGATTTTATATACGAATATTTATTTGAATTTAAATATATTTGAGTGGCTAATGGTCTATATGTATTTTGGTCTCCTTTCCCAACAAGTAATTCTTGCAATTTTAATTGCTTGTACTAACACATAAATCTCCTTGTCCTAAGTGCAATACCCATGGATAGAACCATGAAATAATAAATAATGATAGAAAATATGCCTTCCACCTGCATTATAACAACCCCCATAGTATAATTATTTGCATTTATTTCTACTTCAAATGGAAATTACAAATTGGAAGAGCCAACATAAGTGCATTCTTAATTTGCTTCTAATGGTCTATATGTATTGTGGTCTCCTTTCCCAACAAGTAATTCTTGCAATTTTAATTGCTTGTACTAACACATAAATCTCCTTGTCCTAAGTGCAATACCCAAGGATAGAACCATGAAATAATAAATAATGATAGAAAATATGCCTTCCACCTGCATTATAACAACCCCCATAGTATAATTATTTGCATTTATTTCTACTTCAAATGGAAATTACAAATTGGAAGAGCCAACATAAGTGCATTCTTAATTTGCTTCTTCAATTCATAAAAAAAAAATGGGTTCATGTTATCTCATTTAAAACTCATATCATGACTTGTTACTACATTCAATAGATCTACTATTAAATAAAATTATTTTAACTTTTTGTAAGTATTGAGCTACCCCAACAAAGCTCCTCGTTTCAATTATGTTTGTGGGCATAGGCCAATTTTCAATAGCCTCAACTTTTTCCAACTCAGTAGATGTAATTTCTAAGAGCCAAAGAGATGTGTTACAAAGATGAAAGAAAGTGTACTAATACACATCTAAAACCTATTTTTATTGTTTAAACACTTCCCCCTTTCCATCGATATATCAATACACTTCCTCTTATCAAATTAAGTGGATTATTACATGGAAATAAAATTTAGGGCACAATACATGTTTCCAAAATATCCATCAAAGTTACAAAATGAAATTTGAATATATGAGCATAAATTAAGATTGAATTGTTACCACACAAGTATCTAAGTTTATAGGACATTGCAAGCCTGAAAATTAGAAATGCAACAATTGAGATATTTCATACTTAACTTCAAATTAATACACAAGCATCCATAGACACATATAATTATTCATGAGAAGACACAAACTCCAAATATAAATGTACAAATATAAACCTACAAAAGAAATTAAATATGAAATATAACTAAATCTTTTTGATTGATATAGAATAAACAAGAAATAAGGGATTCTCCTACATAATAATAAACACTTGTCATGGTGCATCTATAAACTCCTTTATATTCTAACTAAAATGGTCAACTTTTATTGGATTTAACCACATGAACTCATCTTTACTCTTTTTCTTCTACTTTGCCAAATATTCAACATTCTCACTACCTCAAGTCTTCTTGGAGAATATTTTCTACAAAATCTACTCTATTTTATCTCTTTTCCCAGTAGGAATCCTTCTTTTCTAGCTCAGTGATTTTGTGAGGGCCCAATTCTCTTAGATTTATTCTTATAAAGTTTTATATTTTAAAAAGGTTTAGGATTCATTTTTACTCTTCAATTTTAAAATTTAATAAAATATAGTAACATTGCAATAAATATTTAATTATTAAAAATCAATTAATCAAATAATTTCTTAAATATGTTTATATTTTTTCTATTAAAACAATAATAGAATCAATACTTATTCAAGGTAATTCATTGAAATGGTTACTCACACCCTTGGAAGGGTCTAGTGGATAAACTCCTTAAGTTATTGCCATAATCCATGAGGAATCAATTTTAATTATGTCGAAGGCGTGTCCTATATGAGTTTTTGAAGCTCATTTCCCCCTTCAATAGTTAAGATGGAGTTACACGGCATGGTTGATAGGAAAATAATTCTCATATGTCCATCATTTTTTGCCACTTTTCGGTTGTTTTTTGTCATTTTTAAGTTGTTTTTCGCCATGCTTTTTTGTTTTCCTCACCGTGCTTTTATGTCGTTGTGCTTTTCTACTTTCCCCGTCTCTATCAGTTCTACTTTCCTCACCGCTATCGGTTCGCTCCTCCAAACCTTTCACTTCTCCAATTTGGTGAGTTGTAACCTAAAAACAAGGTGCATGGGGAAAATAAAGTTTTGATGAGGGTTTTAGAGTATGTTTATTTAAATGAAAATTGTGGTCAACATCCTAATAATGAGCACATTTAGGTTTTAAAATAAAATGGAAATTACGGCAAAGATCCTATTAATGAGCAAATTTAGGTTTTAAAATTACAACATCCTTTACCCTATGTAGTTAAGAATAAATTAGCATAATGTATATATAATGTATATTTTAGGTTTTAAATTTTAACATCCTTTGCCCAACATAGTTAAAAAATGAAAATTACGCCCTAATAATGAGCAAATTTAGGTTTTAACATTGTGACAGCCTTTCCCTTATAAAATATAATAAATAATTTGTTTTAAATATATAATAATATTATTCTATAATGAAAACTAAAAAAAATCATACTAATATTAAAATCATTTTCTAAATGACCTATCAATTGATCTCATTTACTACACAAATTTGTGCAAAAAAAAATTAATTTTTTCCTAATTCACCTTCCACACCTCTTCGGCGTACCCATTGTACAAGGTGCCATAGCTAGTAAATATAACATGTACTTATGTACAATAGAATAAATTATCAATGCAAAGACCTAGCTAAGACAAACTTGAGTGTACTCTTTACCCCAATTCAGAAAAACTCTATATATCCCTTCTCTGATTATCACCACCTATCTATCCATCATCTTAGATGGGTTGTTGAAAAATGAGGTGTTTTCTTAGCTTAATACTCTGTAAAACTTCAAAATTGTTGTTCTAAGTAAGTCTTTTCTTTGTTACATAAATTCTTTGTGGATGATTATCTTGATTAATCCATTTTACTATTGTAGAATGTAGAGAGAATTATTTAGAAGAACTAGACAGGATAATAGAAGTTTCACACAAGATATACCGTGGAGAAACCCTTTCGGGAAAAAACTCCACCAAGAATTATTCTATTATTCAAACTCTGAATTACAATAGCTCCAATTCTTGCTTGAGAATGCTTCTTCTGTCTTTACCAATCTTCTTCACACCTGCAATAACCAATCTCAAAACTCTATTCAACTTGAATGAGATATATAGACAATATGCAACCTTGTAATCTCAAAATGGTGATAATTACAATGCATAAGCTCAAGCCCTTGAAAAGGTACACCATATTCCTTCAAGTAGAGTTCTTTAGTGAAGACTAAAGCTTACAGCATGTACATCATGCATTTGGGTGTGCCAAACTAAAGCTACAACTTCTCCTTCACTTCGGTGATAATTCCAAAGCTATTCCTCAAAGATGGCACCCACAATTAAAGCTACTTAACTGAGTCTTTAGAAATATCTTATCATGCATTGGAGTTAATTCCAATAAAGCATCTTGGGCGCCCAAGTTGGCTTCAAGTGCTTTATTATTAACTGAAACATTTACTCAACACCATTCCCAAAGAATGGTCATCCTTTGTTAACTAGAGGTAGTCCCTGTTATCTGTCATACAACTCAATGTTATTAGCCATGCATTCCAAGTTAACTGCTAACTACATGCAACTCAAAATAACTAACATGCATGCAACATGCACTTGCATGCAAATGAAGATAACTGAACTGAACTGAACCAATTGAATTGAACTCAACTAAACTGAATCGAACTAAACTAAACCGAACTAAACTGATCTTAATCAACTTCAAGCATGCAAACATCAAATCCTAACTCCTAGGATCTTTACATGCATTTAGAAGTGTTAACTGTTACTCTCAGATAGTTAATCGGACACAAGGTGAGTTTCACCTTACCATGTGTGCACCCACATGCTCCTATTATTTAGGAATAAATACAAATGTCAATTTCATGATTTATTTCATCCAAATATTAATCTCATCCTAATCTTAGTGTTGTTGAACACATTCCAAGAATCTAGGAGATACATGAAATAATTAATGTTTTAGGATTTGCAATTAAATGGCATCCTATTTCCAACATGGGTGACCTAACTTCTCTTCTATTATATCAAAATCCTCTCATAAATATTTTATATAATAATCCAAGGGATGAATTTCAAACCATCTATCCTCTTTGTTGTACCCAAAATAATTTTTTTGCTTCAATAAGGCATTTTAATAAAAATGGTCAAATCTTATAAAAAAGTCAACAAAAGTCAAAGTCTCTAAGAATAGAAATTTGCTATTTTTAGAAATCTCTGAATGAAAAATGAAGCATGATGTTCTTTTGGGTTTTATGTCAAGAAGATACTTGCAAAATTTTGAAAATTTTGATAGGTTAATTCTTTGTTACGATCACACTAGTCAAGACAGAATCATCAAAAAGTCAGTTTTTCTTTAGTGGGTCTATTTCACTTTTTTAGAAAAAAAACTGGGACCTCTGAGCTCATCAATGGCAGATGGCTAGTACCAGGTATCAAGATCTAAGCTTCAAACGCTCCAAAAAAGAAGCTATGGTGAAAGATGCTCGAAAGATGCTCAACAATGGAGGGAGATTTCAAAAGTTGATAAATGCAAAAAATAAACTAAAAATGGAAGATGCATGCCTTGTCACAAGGGAGATGCTTTTACAGTCAACATCTTGGTCAAAATTTTCAATGTCTGTGTACATGAAGTGATAAAAGCAATCAAAATGGTGAGCATGGTCACATCGTCGACAATGAGGTCAACCCAGTTAAGCAACATAGTGAATGCGAAGTGCAAGGAGAGTAAAATCATTAGAAAATGACTAACAGTGGAGCCAAAAGTGCCCCTACTAGCCACGGGTGCCCATGAATTCAAGAGGCCAATTGTAGTTGTTAAGAATTGCAAAACCAATCATCTTCTTTGGAATTCTGTTAGCTTTCCAATGGATCGTCAAGCAAATTCACCAGATTCATCAAACACTGGCAAATGAAGGCAGAGGTAGAAGATGCTAAAAGTTCAGTCATAAAAAATGACAATTAATCAAGGGAAAAGCACCCCTATAGGCTAGGGGTAACCCAAGAATAAAAGCATTTAGAAGTCAATCTTTGGATTAGTTATTTCCAGATGATCTTCTCGGCTTTAGCTCACCTTTGCAATGAATTTGTTTGCCAATTCAAAGGACATATCAAATGGCAGTAGCTATTGATAAAAAAAGCACGTGAAATAGAGGATAAATTAAAGTTCACTAGAGCAAAAGCGCCCCTGCTAACCAGGGGCGCCCAAAATTTTGGTCAACCAGAAGTGGCTTTTAGCGGTTGTCTTCTCCAAGACATCTTCTCAAAATCTTTCCATCTTCACAATGAATCCAGTTGCCAACTCACGAGACCTGTCAAATGCTCATAAATGAAGATCAAGCGAGAAATGTTGAAAGTCAAATGAAGTTGAAAACTATGAAAAGTTGGCTAAGAATAGAGTAAAAAGAACCCTTCTAGCAAAAGGCACCCAAATTTTTGGAGCATTAGATGCAGCTCCCATGTTTCATGACTTCCAAGAAGATCTCTTTAGAGTTGATCAATCTTTGCAACGAGTCCATTAGCAGATACATCTGGGCAGTCAGACATCCAACAATGAAGGTCAAACTGGAGCATTTAGTCAAGGGTCACCAAGTGAAAATTATGTCTTAGAAGTACAAAAGTGCCCCTGCAGGCCAGGGGCGCTTAGGAATTTGAACCTCCTAAACCAACTTTCAGAGCTTGCACAACTAGTCATACTTTCTAGAATTCTTCCAACTTCACAATAGATTCAACATCCAGTCCACGTGGATCATCAATCATTGATAGCTATTGGTCAAAGCATGGGAGGTCAAAATTGAAGAAATTCAAAACCATTTGGAAAATGGCTAACATTGGCAAATAGAAGCACCTTATCTCAAGAAGGCGCCTAGAAATTTGAGCCATTAGAACTAGTTTTCAGCTCCCAAGAACATCTCCTCAGATTCGATCATACTCTGTAGTGAATCTATCAACCAAGCCTCAAGATCAATCAGGCATCCAAAATTCAGGATCAAATAGAGACAGTTCATCACAAAAAAAAGATGAAATTATTCAAAAATATTCTAACACTAGTGAAACTTGGATGCCTAAAGTCAAAGTGGGCCTAGTTTGACTTGAGTTACGATTTTTGAAGGCTTCCTCATGCCTAGACGTCCCAAAATTTGGGGAAAACTTCTAGTTAACAGTTAATCACACAAGTTGACTCCTCAATTAGGGTTTGAATGCCCTACCTAATGCTTCCACCTCCATATTGATATTTATCAAGCATCTAGGCATCTTTTCTTCATTATTCTTTGTAGGTCAACTTCAAGAGCAAAAACACATATTTTTCTTCACAATGCCATTTGAAGGATCAAACAAAGGCCATTTTCAGTGTTCTTCGTATTTCTAGGTTTAGGTTGCACAGAAGGAAATTTTTCTAGAGTTTATATCTCTAGGGAATCAACATTCAAAGACAACGGTTCATAATCTTCAGTATCTAGCATTCTAGGATCTCTTCTTTTTCGATCTTCTCAAAGATTGAAAATTCTTCTCATAATTTTTTCTACTTCTATCTTAGGTTTCCTTGCATGTTCAAGCAAAATTCATTTTTTCATAGATCTAACCTTCTTGGTTTGTTTAACATAGCATTGGCCACAAAACCCATGTATCAGAATTTTCTGAAAAAGTTGCCCTGCTACTTCCAATTTTTAAGGTTTCTGAAAAAAGTCCTTTTCAAAAAACAGACAAATTGGGTTCTTTCAGCATAGCATTGGCTACAAAACCATGTGCTAGAATTTTTCAGGAAAAAATAGCTTCTGCAACTTCTACCTCTGAGGGGTTGCTGCATGTTCATAAAAAAACCATCTTTTCAAAATTTTGACGTTCTGGGCTCATTCAAAAAGATATTCTCAACAAGACCCACATCTCAAAAAATTTCATAAAAATTGCCTCTTAGGGAAGCTATTTTTTAGCCTCTGCAAAAAAAGTTGTTCAAGTATAGGCATGTTCCTAATCATTCTTCCAAATTTTCAGTATGTAGTTCTCTCAAGTTGAATTCAAGACCAAATCAGTCTTTCTTCATGATTTCTTGAAGACAACTAACACAGATTTACATCAAACACGCCCAATGGTTGATTTGGACAAATTGACAGGCGTAAACACTCAAAGTCCATGAATTCCATATGGTTTTGTACCTCATATATCTGATACCCTTTCAAGGCTAGTTTAGAGGGTTGAGTACCGTTGGAACTTTGGGTGTACAACGAGTTCATGAGCATTTCTCATAGCTAGAGTGTTCACAATCTAACTTCATGATTTAATCATGCAATACTCTTCCATTGAGGAAAAATCAAGAAAAGCGTCAGAAGAAACAAAGGGCATCACTCCAGTTACAGAGTTGCCAAAGTTACCAATCAATGAACTGCTAGTTGAAGTGTGCAAATATTTCCAGGATTGCTCAAGTTGCTGACAAATGGTAAACTGACAGTTGAGGCATGTGACGATCTCCAGATAATGAGGCGGTTAACAACTTCTTGGAGGAGATGATTGCTCAAGATGGAAACCAGTGAACTACTAGTTAGGATGTCCCACCTTTTCCAAAGATAACATTTAAAACAATAGTTAAACTTGACGCCTTTTCCAAGTTAACTCACTATCCCACCTTTCATGCATGTTTGTTTTTGGAGACACCTTTTGTACAGTGGAGTTCTATTTAGTTTTAGATCAATTAACTGTTGTAGTATTTCCAGTTAATTGTTAGTTACATTTGTTTAGACATAGGAATAAATCTTGCTAATTGGAAATAATTGAATGTTAACTCAAGGAGATTTTAGGGTTCCCTACTTCTTTGTGTGTCTATAAATAAGAGCAGCCTTGCTCATTATTGTTTAACTGTTATTACTATACCAAATTGCTACACCTTTGTGCCTTCAAGCTTTGCTAAATTCAATATCTGTTCACTTTGTTTAGTGTATTTTGGTTGATCGTATGTTGTATGTTTGTCTTCTTCATACAATTTGCTGTCCCAAAATGTGTACTCGTTGATTTAGTTTGAGGAAATAAATCAAAAGTACAATGAGTCTTTGATCCAAATTCCAAAGATCTTTCAATATTGTTGTTTCTATATTCTTTATTTCGATCTACACCTCAAAACAACAATGAGCCTTCGAGGGAATTTTGAGATCAAGTTTATCATTTGATTGTTTTCTCTTATAATCTTTATTTCAGCCTACACCTCGAAAGAGCAATGAGCCTTCAAGGGAATCCTGAGATCTAGTTTATCGTTTGATGTTTTACTTTCATAAACTTTATTTCAGCATACATCTGAAAGAGCAATAAGCCTTCAGATGCGTTCTACGAGCAAGTTTGTCTAAGTTTAGTGTTAGCCAAAATCATTCCCCGTTTACTTCTAAATCCTCTTGCTTTGAATTTACTCGAGGAGATAGAAGCATAATAAATTTAGGCCTAGTTGTAGTTGAGATTACGAAACCAGAGAAAACCTCAACTGCAACACAAAGAGTTTTATAAACCTTGTGCTCTCAGCTGAGATAAAAAGAGGAATTTAGTTTACTTTACTTTTTATGCATAATCAACAAAAGAGGGAGCTTTCCCTCCTAATTTGAAGAGCAATTTATCTATGCATAGCTTTTCATTTCCAATCTGCACACCAGAGGTGCAAATTGAAATGCGAACACTCTCATAAATAATTAATTCAATAAATTATTTTGTCTTATTTTTCTCTCAAGATTCTTTGTTTTTCAATTGATAATCAATTATTGTAATACCCTTTCCAAAGGTTTTTTTACCCCTCTTTATAGGATAAATACATATAAATATCTCTCTTTTTAATCAAAGGATCAAATAATAATAAGTTTTATGCTCCTTTTAACTATCAAGGGTCATTTACATGTGAAAAGTATTTTATTTTCACTTCAGAGAAAAAGTCCCATAATATTGCTCCACTTGTAAATCAATTTATATCCTCAATAACATAACACACATCTACATCATAGCTCATAAAACACTTAGCTAATTTAAATGAAGATATTGACTATGAATATATTTATTCTTTTCTCATCTAGCAGTATTAAGATTAGGGTGATTCTATTTTTATTTCTCAAACTTTTAGAACTTTCCTCAGTAATTCTTTGTAGTTTAATTTCAAATTTCAAATTAGGTTAAAAAAACTACTTTTCTAATCAATACATGATTAGAATTATATGCACTTGTAGTGTCGTAAAATTGCACCCCGTGGTAATTTCATAGTTGCACATTTAGCCTATTGCATTATGGAACCTTGTGCCATATTTATGACAAAATCCTTATGAGTCACAATTTCATAATTTCAACTCCATAAGGAACAATGACAAAGCGTTAGCAGTCCACCACTTCATTTCTTGAAAAGTTTTGAGTTGGACACCTGTTCGATGAGTTTATGTTCGTGCAACACATAAGTGTCCCCAAAAATTTTGAGTTTAAATGAGGGAATCTCATGAATTTTTCCCATTACACATGTTGTCGTAGTAGAATCACGGCTATAACAGCTCTCCCGCCCATGAAACCTCAGAAAACTCCATTTTTCATTCCTACTCTCATTCATTCTCACTTCTTCTCACTCCAACTTTCTCTCTTGCTCCATTCTCTTCTACATCTCTTCTCCACAGTGAAGTTGTACTGGATTCACATCTCATCAACAACCAAGGCTCTCTTGCAAGCATATAATGTCTTGTCTATCAAGCCAAGAGGGAGCCACATAATGTTGGTAACACTCTCTTGTTGCTTTGTCTTGTCTATTTGCAAAGATATACTCATCTTGTATATTTTATTTGTGATAGGGGTTCTCCTCCATAGTGGGGTTTGTTTCTATCACGTCTCATCTATTTCATTTCACATTTTTTCTATTTTATTTCTATCTGGTTGTCTGTGGAGGTGGAAACACCAAAACATGGGTTTGTCTAAGGCAACCCCCAAAATAGCCCCAACACTTTTCCTCATCCTTGCTATGTGTAGGTTTCTAAATCCAAAGAGTTGGGTACTTGCAGATTTCAAGTTTTTGTCTCTTGGTTTGACAGGGATGACAACATGATGCGAAGACATTCGTGCAACATGTTGAAGCTCATTTGCTATGAATCTGTCCTTCTCATAAGTAGAATCTATAAATTCCACTCTTTTTGTTTCTATAATTTATATTATGTAATCCTTTACTATATTTTGTTAATTCACAATTTATCATTCTTAGCTTAGTATATCATTTAATCATGCTTTTGCAATCTCTTTCATCTTGCACTCTATCACTTGAGCTTGCACTTTGAGGTAATCGAGGGCTATTCACTCCTTGTAGACTCTTCCTTGTCCCAAAGACTTGAGAGTATTGAATCCTCTCCATTACAACACTTTTAAAGGAAATTTATATAAAAAATGTGCATCTTTTATAATTGTGGAGGTAATACAAGTTTTATATGTTAAATCTTCTATCTTCTAAGTTTCTCAATTTAGTCATTTATGTATACCTTATATTTATATATGTTTTATTCTTATTCAACATACTTTCTATAAAAGTATTAGCTTTTGGTTACATAGCATGTATTTAGTTGTGACAAGCTACTATGTGATCACCCACTATTGACTACCATACTTAAAATAGATTCTAAGATAATAAACTTGCATTCTATACTACATGATGATCCTCTCTTTCTATACCAAATAAAATTGAATTGAAACAAGTACACAATTACCCTTAAAGAAAGTTTATATCACTTCACATAGTTACTCAAACAAGGCTTTGGGAAATTTTAAATCCAATAGCAACTTAATGTAAATCAATTTTCTTTACATCAATTCAACACTATTAATAGTGTTTCTAATATCTAAAGTTTTTGTATTGAGAAATCCAACACACATCACCTTGTCATAGACTTGTAGGTAATCAATGATATGATATAGCATTCTAAAGATATCAATCCTATACAATATTTCACAAAACATATATACAAGATTATTGGGTTGATCAAGTCTAATAATAAAGTACAATATTAATATGGTACAACGGATCTCATAAATCATCTCAATCAATAAAATTGCATCAAACTATTACCACCCATAAAGAACTTCATAAATAAACTAGGTATAATATTTCCATCTTATAAGTAAATAAGTTAACTAACTTTTAGTTTAATTTAGGGATGGAGATTTGATACTTCATTTTTTTAAAATATCATTAAATATGTGCATAATAGGTTTATTTAATATGTAGTTCTTGTTAAACTTTCATATCATAAAATTTTTGTAATCTAGAAATGGTTTTGATTTCTAGAGATCATCTCCCCCTATAAAGTCCAATATGTGGACCTATGTTTAATCCTAAGAAAACTTATTTTCTTGCTTGTCTTATAAGATATTATGAATTATAACCAAATTAGTCTAACATAAACGTATTTTTGTATGTTTAAGATATATGAGAATTGCTACTAGGACTTGTGGTTATGGGCCCACAATGGAACCTAAGTTAGGCTTAGGTAACAAATCTAGATACTATTTTTTCTAACAATAAGTAGAGTATCATTACCTTATCCAACCAATTAACTACTTCACAAAGTTTGAGGAAAACATAAGAAATAATCTTGCATCATTAAATTCCATTCCCCATTTTAACAAGATTATTTGTTAATAGATTTTAGCCAAGTTAAAATGTTTAATTTATTCCAAATTACATTCACTTTGTTTTGACCTATGACCTCCTTACATTAATGTTAAATATTTCACCAACTATGCAATGTTATAATGTATAAGTAAAATATAATATTAATAATGAATATAATACACAAAAGTATAATATATCAATCAACCTATGAGAACTTTATATTTAAGCATTATATTGCTATAATATTTAGTTACATATAGAATTTGAGATATACATCAGGAGTGGCCCTTATAAGCAAAAGTAGACTAAATAGAGATCTCGAAACAGAGACAAAAATCACATGTTGACATAAACTATATTAAAGTTAGCTCTTGACCTAGCCAAATTATCCTTGAGATAACAAACATGACTAAACCAAAATATATGTGCAAAATACGAACAAAAAAAGAGAGAAACATCAACCCAATTAGCATCTAGGAGGAACATTGATGTCTATGTCATGATTGAGCATGATTTCTTCACAATTTTCATTAGTAGAGTATTCTTATGCATTTTGGTTTGTAGGTGATGTCAAACAAGGTTGAGTGAGAAGGAGGGCCTAAAAAACATTCTATACTTGTGTCGAGAGTTTCTCATCTACTTCCTTGCAACAAGATTGAAGAGAATCATGAACTGTAACAAGACAACTGTTGTGGATTCCATGTTTAATTGTATTCTAACTTTATTTTCTTTTTTATCTATATAAATAAATTAATGCTTAAATATAGATAAAATATTAAGCAAAGCTATTGAAGTAGTCGTATACTTAATGTATGTAATAAATAATTCTTAAAAATAATGACCAAAAGAAATAACTCTTAAAAATAGTTGTAAGTAAATATGGTAAATAGAATTACTCTTAAGTGAAATAAATAGCTTTAAGTAATTAAAATAGCTCTATACCTTTTCTTATGTATTTAGGATAACTTTCAAAATTTATGTGTGTATATATATATATAATGTATTTAAGTTCCTATAAAAGAATATATTATTAATATTTATTTACAACTCAAATTAATATTATTTTATAATTATAACATCATTATACATATATATTGTCACATGAGGTTTAGTATATCTCACCATTAAAATAAGTTTTAATGGAGTAAAAGTTCAAAATTAAATTTCTTGAAATGTATCTATAAGTTTATAAACAGTATATTAAATATTTATTCTATATACATAGTTGAAATATTAAAATTTACTATTATAATATTCTATTTAGTAATTAAAATATATGTGATAGGCCAATTCTCTCAAATTATTTTTATACTAAGATATACGAGGTTAAGAAATCCATTCTAGCATAGGTGGAAGGTGATATTTTATTGATGTACTTGTGCACTTGGTGCTACTTAAAACATTCTCATGCAATCATGCAAAAAAGTTATGGTATTTGTTAGTTTGTTAATCCATGTACTAATCCTTCCTTTGGCATAGTTGGTGCAACTTCATGTATTTGTCCTCAAAATGTGGGGATATAATTCATCCTATAGAGTACCGACACAATCTTCTTAGGCTAGAATTGGATGGCTATATTTTTTGCATTGTGTGTTGAGTGCTTGACACTAGTTTGACATTAAGATGGGTATTTTGAGTGCCATGAAGGAATTTTTCGCAACATTAGTGAAGCTATTGGAAAAGAACTTAGCTTTGAGTTTCAAATCAAAACATCTAGCATCAACATACCTATTTTACCTTTGAATGTAGGAATATCTATTTTATCTTAAAATATAAATAGATTTTGATGTTGCACAAGTTGTGTAGGTTGTGCATTGTTGGACCAAGGTAGTTTTTGAATTCATAAAACTACTCAAAGAGTTCCTAGTGTGGGAGTGCATTCATCAACACTTTGTATTCAATGTTCATCTAGAGTTGCATGATTCAAATTAAATTCCCTTAGATGTTGTGTATGTGTTTGCTCTGACATGAAGTAATACCTTTATATTTGATATTAATGATTTGATTTTAGGGAGAATCAAGGGACTATCCTATAGATTAGTTAATAATACAACAAGGTCATATATTGTATTAAGTCCGAGCAAATATGTAAATTGAGATATAGTTGGATGTAAAAGACATATGACATAAAGTCACTTCTATTCATGTATAAACATATATTAATGAATTTACAGATAGGGAAGATGCGAATTTATTATGCCTCTTCTACTTTACATAATTTACAAAGAAATATATTGATACAAGTAGGTCATAAAATAGGTTCCATAGTAATGTAGAGATGATTTAAACTCAAAAAACCCCTCTTCTAAAATCCTCAAAAAAATTCTTAGAAAAAAAAGAAAAATTGCAATTTAAACTCAACACTTGATTGCACATGAACCCATTGAATTTCTCTGTTAAAGGAAGCTTATTACAAATAATTTTTCAGTCTTAATAGACTAATAAACAAAAAATAAAAACTCCTACAAACATCTTATATGCAATAGAAACATTCAAATATAATTCTATGCTCAACTATGTGAGCTCCAACAAACTAGTTCACCTTCCAACACTCCAATACTGCCTGCAACTCTTGTAATTTCATTCCAATGCTCTAAAACTTCAATGGACTATTGAAAATCGATCCCAACCTACAAAAACACACCAAGAACACATTCCCCCAAAGAATGCTACACCCTCTTCCTATATCCTTCAATTTCTCTTCCCAAAATTCCTCTTCAATACCCCTTGCAATGAAAAAGTGGTTTTCTGTTCTTAACTCTTATTGTCTAGAAATTAATTTCATATGATTTATTTTGCCTTATCCAATATATAATGACCCATGGTGACGCTTCTCATTAAATCCCCTCAAAATTTATTAAAAATAATTAAATATTCATTCCCAACAACCCTCTAAAGATTAAAAAAAAAAAATAGTTTTAAATTCTTCTCGTTTTTTACTCCTGAATTTTTTTTTTCAAAAAGTAGGCCTCGGTGCCCAATTCCTCAGTCCCTACTTTTAAGGGATCATTAAATGGTGTTTTAAAGCTTCACATTCAAATCCAACACCCTAAATTGCCTTTTGAATATTTTTAATTTAAATATTTTAAGAGTATTTTTCATTGCTTTTTCTCCCACAAGTCAACTTGATGATGTGCAAAGGGAAATTAATTTGTCAAGTTTAATTATTCAAATATATATCATTTACCACCTTCAACTTGAATTCCAAACCAAAATTTACTCACCACAAAATTACAAAATTGCTCAACAAAAATTGAAAATTCTACTTGATATAGGATTACATTGAGCCATGGATGTTCCTACATCAGACACCCACGGTAGAAAATAAATGTTTCATGAGTACCTCATAAGCATTTGTATACTCTGTGTCTATCTTGGATCCACCTCTGCTCCTTGTTCACTGGAATTTTTTTGTTCCTCTCATCCTGCAACTTTACATTAGTATTGTTATCAAACATATTGCACCCAAATGCTTGAATGGATAAATTCAACAATCTGTTGAAACATGGGAACTATCTTCAGGCTGTGGGTATTCCTATGGCAAAGATAGACCTCTAGATTCTAGGCTGGTTCCTATATGATTCTCTAATTATGGACTTAAAAATTTGCTTGAAAAGAGAAAAGACTGAAACTAATGCAAAATTGGAAAAATTGAACTATGGTGATATGTTATTTGATTTTAAAGAAAACATATTAATTCACAATTGATTCCTTATGAGCCTATTTTCACAACTCAAATTGAACAATTTAACTGCATCGATGATTCACATAAAGGCTTGATAATTCATTCTTTATGAAGGAAAAATTTACTTTCACAACTTAAAGATATGAATATATTATAAGCACAATTTATGACCTGCAACTAAGATCACTTTTTTTGTGTACATGCATTCATGAATGTGACAAAAATTTAAAGGTTTTGATGTAAAACACATTAAATTTGCATCCAAAACATTCATAAAATAAAACACTTGAATCTAAGAAGGCTAATATCTAACTTGCAATGACAACAGAAGGAAAACTCTGCAAATGATACTCTAACATGTAAAAAAAAACTACTGCATAATCTATTAAATTTTGAAAGCTAAGTTACATGAAGTCTCTTTGCTGAAGGAAAAGGCAAAAAACAAGAACTAGTGAAAATGACTAAGTCATATCACTTTACACAAAAAACCTCTCCAAAGCATGAAGGTGAAACTAAAAGTCAATTTTAGTGTGAAAAATGATAACTCCAAAGCAATCCATGAGCATAAATAAAAATATCCAAAAAGAAGGCCCAAACCCATGCAAAAATGAGTGCATTTAGGTTCAAACTCGTAGTCACAATGTGTACAATTGAATTGCAACTCGAACTGGCTCCAGAATGTGTGAAGGTGGCACTAAAAGTGATCTGAGAGTGAAAATATCTCTCTGAAATGCCTCTCACAAGCAAAGATAAAAAGCCTCAAAAAATGGGCTTGCAACTAAAATGAATTGAATCCCATGCACTGCAAACTCCAACTCATGTCATGCATAATCAAAATATCTCATGAACTGGCATGAAACTGAGGTAATGCATCAAGAATCTCCATAATTTGCATGATTTTAGTCCTTCAATTAATCTTCACTTATCTTCCTTGCATAGTTTCTTAGAAAAGTAACTTGTATGATTAAATATTAAAAATAATCGATGTGATTATTTTAATATTTAATGTATATTTGTTCTCCTTACATTTATATGTTAAATATTAAGATAAAAATACCTTTAATATTTAATCTTATTGTTGATCATGCAAAAATGTAAGTGAAAGTCACCTTTTTAAATCTCTTAGTTCACCTTCTCTTCTCCATAATAGTTTAAATTAACAATTATTAAAAACAATCAATAAAATTGTTTAAATAATGTTAAAATAAAACATTTACAAATAACATAAAGGGCTTCTACAAAAGATTTTTTGAATAAATATATAGCC
The DNA here is from genome assembly GCA_007258455.2 of Sequoia sempervirens. Taxonomy (NCBI): domain Eukaryota; kingdom Viridiplantae; phylum Streptophyta; class Pinopsida; order Cupressales; family Cupressaceae; genus Sequoia; species Sequoia sempervirens. The sequence goes on along the minus strand of VDFB02119372.1, from coordinate 61 downwards.
CTCTATATTACTCATGCATCACGAAACTTACTGGCTCACAACTGACTAGGTCAATTGACTT